>JACXGI010002730.1:0-27791 GCA_016801175.1 Esox masquinongy | reverse complement strand
ATGTGATGGGGGATGAAGGGTTGATGTGGTGGGGGACAGTGGGTTGATGAAACTCATGGTCACTGTAGCCATACAGCTAATCACCTGCGGGCCTCATCCTCCCGAACCCAGGGATTAGGCAGAGGAATGGGTTAGGGTAGAGGGTACCGGGGACTGTCCCCTTTAACAATGACTCACCTGTGACTCTGTGTCGTCCATTCATTTCTGGGTTCATAAAGGCCCAAAAGGAAGTAAAACATTTCTCTGCTCTATAGGCTTGGATCAGCGTTGTTAGTTAGGCTTGGATCAGCGTTGTTAGTTGGGCTCACTAGAACTACAGTTAGAATCTGTAGTTCTAGTGAGCCCATTCAATTTGAGCTCCATAACATATATTTTTTTGAGGCGTTTCACCAATGTGATGGCATTTACTCATCTTTAGCTCTTTTAGAGATGTTGGATATTAAGGTACCGGGAGGCACAGAGAAATCTAAAGGGATTGAAGTTATGTGTTGATCGGTTCATTTAATTTCCCTTTCAAAATTAGAGGATCTCAATACTGCGGTTGTCAAGTTGGTATCGTCGTTTTCATCCTGACTCTTGGCAGAGATAACTGAATTTGAAAAAAGCTCATTAACACTCGTCAACGGGCAAAATTTGCCTGCCTCCCTTGTGAAACACACACACACACACACGCTTACAAACACACATAAATACACACACAAATACACACATAGCAGAGTTACATGTCACTCATTTGTAATTGGAGAAATCAGCACAAAGGAAACAGATGACATGACTGACAAAATGTTTCTCATCTCTCTAAATTGCTATATTTGTCCATGGAAAATATGGATGTGTTGGCAGAGCTGTAGTAGAAATCGGTTTTCTAGAGAGCTCAAAAGACTTGTAAAGTTTATAGGCTATTTGTGTTTGTAATTTTACATTGCATTTGTAGCTGAAAGGGGAGACATTTAGAAAATAATCACATGGGGTGATTTGTTTCAGACTCAAAGTCTGGGAGCCCCCTACAGGAACTCTCAGACACAAGCAATCAAACTCAAAACAATAACAATCAATAGAGCATGGAGATCGTAGTTATTTCAGATAAATGATGAGCATATTACTTTGTGGTACACTCTATGATGCTGTTTTATTTAGATATTTTTAAGCCCCATTTCCTTTTATTTCACATTCATCAAGTGTTTCTTAGTGTACAGTAATGTGACCTGGATGTCATCCCTTATAAATTAAATTTTTGTCATAATCAAAATAATGGTTTATGTACCGTTAGAAATTACAGGTTTGTCACAATTAAATAATTAAATAATTTATGCTACATTATAAATTGAAGGTTGATGTCATAATCAAAACAGTGGATTATGTCCCATTATAAATTACAGGTTTATGTCATAATGAAAACAATGGATTATGTCCCATTATAAATGACAGGTTTATGTCATAATCAAAACAGTGGAATATATCCCATTATAAATTACAGGTTTGTCATAATCAAAACAGTGGATTATGTTTTATTATAAATGAAAGGTTAATGTCATAATCAAAACATTGGATTATGTCATATTTAACGTTGGTGATCATGTCACACAGCCACATTCACCAGCCCTTTCTAATGTATGACACATGGCTATAGATGCTTGTTAACACGTGGTGCTTATGAACGACTTTATGAAGCCTATGTAAGGTGAACATAACTATCCACAGGACCAATGTGCTGGTGGTGGGCATTGGCTGGCAGGTATGACCTCACCAGAGAAGAGACTTGTCTACACTACAGCAGCAGGGAAGCATCCAAGAAGACTCTTTGAAAAGGGGCAGCGCAGTATTTCCTCAGAGCCACTGGAAAACAGATGACTGTAACAGGAAGGACAGTATCGTTATGAGTAGCACGGTGACATTGGGTAGAGTCCCGCATCAGGAGAGCCCCCAGCATTCCTCCCATTATGACCCAACAAATAAGCCCTTTCTCATTCCTATTCCTAAAGGGAAATTATGTTTAATCTATGGTTGCTTCTCCAGATACCTACGAAGAGCCAGCAGGGAAATGTAGATGCATTTCCTGTCAGTGCTGCAGCTTTATTGGACACAATGCAATCTGAATGGTACATCGCCGTAAATCTCTGGTGAAGTCTGCAATCAATGGATGTAAGATTTTCCTCACCAAAGATACTTTATTTTAACATCGTACACTTTATAATTCCTTGGTAGTTTGTCTGCATTGAAAGAAAATTATTTGTGTTTTTGCCTGTGGCGGTTCCTCCATAGAATTTCACAGTAATTATGTTGGCTTGAGGAGAACGTCCTCCGACCTATCAGATGTGCTACAGTGTAAAATAAAATATTGTTCATCCAATTAAAGGTCCACCTGTGATTTAGATTTTAGTGTGGTGAAGTCAAAACATTAAGTGAAAGGTGACAATGCATGCAGCTGGTTGCACTTAAATGAAGAAAAATTATACTGAACAATTTAAAAACAACCCTAGCAATTAAAGTCTTCTAACTCAAATGAGCTGTTGGCTAACTTTACACACTGTTTACCTACACTAATTATCATCAGCTTCCTTAATGTAATGATTGTAAACTGGATTCTTAAATACATTTTTAGATAACATGACCATGAAAGAAGGCAACATTGCTCCTTTCAGAGGAAGTGTACTGAACTGGGGCTTTTAATAGATCAGCTCATTTTCTGGGACGACATTCTGAAAAATATATATTTTCTGTCCTCAGATGTAAAGATGAGAGCCTGTTACAAACAAAGAAAGCTATACCAGTGAATGTACGAAGACTGAGACTGGGGGTAAATCCTATATAACGTACTATGGGTGTGCATACAGTACTGTGCATAAATCCTAGGCACCTGAAATCGAACTTACTACCAATTATACACGTTTTGCCATGGGGCAAAGACAATATTTTGCCAATTTATAACAAACGTCATGCAAGTCTATTCACTTTGCCATTGGCATAGATAAAATGTCTTCAACTTTACAGCTAACTCCATGCCATTCTACATATTTCACCATGGGCCGAGAAAAGACTTTGGAGTTTTAAAACTACATTCACATTCTGCCATGTTAATTATGTGTTAATGACTAACAAAATCAACAGGAGCCCCTAAAGGTCAGGGCCGTTCAGCACGTGCCTTGTGCCTGATTGGTTTTCATCCATGATTACTATACGTTTAGATGGCTGGCTACTCTAACTACCAATTTAAAAATGATTAGCTGACATGGCTAATTAAGCGACAGTTAGTAACTGGCATAAAAACCGCAGATGCAAATTTCCAATTTTCCTCTGGTGTATTTCACTACGCACTCTGAATAGTAAGTTTACGCGTTGTCTGATTTTAGACAAAAAAAACTTGCCGGGCTGGAACAGAAATCTGCTATAATAGATCAGGGATCAGTGGATGAGCCTGTTCTGTACTGCTACTGCCTAGATGATTTCCTATGCTATTTTACAGTAAATGCCTGTAATAAATGTTTGAGGTAGAACAAGTTAAAATTATTTGTCTAAGATCATTTTACAAAGGAGAGTTGGCGTCAGAGCAGTCAGCGTCCATAGCTCAAGTCTCCCGCCCTCTTCAATTCACCAGCCATAACTTGTTTTTGTCTGAATGTAGACCAAGAGCATCACAAAATCATTTGTCCACCTGTCATTGTAAATAAGCAATGCAATTTGAGAAAAAAAAGGCCTTTTTACCAGAAGAGCAGTCATCAGTGGATGGCTTGAAAGACGCACTTTATCGACAACATTTTTTTTCCATTCGTGTACAACAAAAGACCTAAGTCGTTGAATAATGGATCTGCAACAATTTATGTTTTCACTAAGAACTTTAGTAACTCCAAAGTTTGGGGAGCAAAAGGCTGAAAGACGTAATATTGCTTTTAGTAGAGGTGCGAAATCAAGCATCTGTTTTTTTTTTTGTAATGGTATGGTAGCTAAAAGCTGAATTGTATATTTAAGTAAAAATTAACCAAACATTTAGGTAAATCAATACATTATGACAGTTGGGAACGGTCGGTATCAGAGAGAAACAAGTAGGACTAAGAGCAATGGAGATGTGGAGAGAGATGTTTGTCATCATCTTCTACACAAACAATTAACCAAAGTGTCTCCTATTATGAAAGGTACTTTAAATACCCAAAACACTTTATTTCAACAATCCATACCGTTCGTAGGATAAATGACCCCTCAACCCTAGAAGCCACAAAACTCCCTGGCAAGAAAAAAATTCCTCTCCATTACTACATCTCAATAGTTTTTTTTTTCAGGAATATGGTACACTTTGAGAAGGTTTCCAACAAACCGCATGTATAATGGTGAAACTGGACCCGCCAAGCGTGCCCCTGACCGTGTCTTTTAGCCATCATGGCTAATGTGTTTCAGTGGGTTTTAAAGGCAGGATAGCTTTACCGTGTCCTCCAGGAACCACTCAGACTTGTGACCTTCAACACCGCAAAGGCCGGAGGTCACCAGCCACTAGCCTCTCCTCTCTGTCAACATACGCACACACACACACTCAAATCTCAGCATACCTTCACACACACAAATGTCAGCATGCACTCAGGCACCTACATTGGACAAAACAGAGTAATATTTTCCCCCCAACAATAGGAAGAATGAGAAAAACAGGGTTTTTTTCAAGGTGTGTTTGTGTGAGCACGTCGGAGTGCACGTGTGAGTTCTGCAGGCATGTGTGTATGTGAGTTTGGCCCTGGGCGGACAGCGTGGCAGGTGCCCACAATTGGTCGGTTAAAAGCGGTCACCTTTCAAAGTCAGATTCCATCGCAGGCAGCAAACAACTGGACCTGAGCCTGCCAAGGCTGTTGTGTTGGGAGGAAACAGTCGCATGCTACAGCTTACTGTACACACACACACACACACACACACACACACACACACACCACTGCCTCCACCACCAGAAATCGCTGCTTCTGCCAAAATCCTGCTGTCCTCAGCACTGAAAAACCTGTCCATATATCGGTCTGAGTAGTCTCACGCATACACTTTCACATGTTGATTTCTTTTACGTTCTTATCCAGTGTCACTTACAAACAATTTGTATTGTGTATGCTGTGTATATTACAATTTATTATAATTATGGATGGGGGCTATAATGAGCCAACTGGATGTTGACAACAATGTTTCGTTGGCTGTGATGGTTGGAAATGTAACCAGGACAAACGGGATGACATCCCCACTTTGTCAGTCCACATAGTCGGGCAAAGTCCCCTTCATTGCCCTGGGGCTTTGGGATTTTGTCTGAAGAGCGGTGAGAAGAGGTCCCCTTTAGAGGCGTATTTGGCTAACCGTGCAGGTCAAGCCGCCTTCACTGCTCGCGCTCGTGCCGTGCACACTTGTGAAGTCAGGTCAGGTCACCTTGAGTGGTGGGAAATGCAGAGAGACTGACATGGGAGACTGTTGTGCGTCCAGCAGTTGGTGTTTATCGGGAGCATGTGTGTGTGTGTGTGTGTGTGTGTGTGTGTGTGTGTGTGTGTGTGTGTGTTTGCGCATTGCATCCATGGCCCAGAAATCAGCATGCCAGAGCCAGCAAACAATGCAAATATATGCTTTGTCACACATTCTTAGGCTTTTTATTGTTCCGCATCTCTCCCTGTCTCTTTCTCTTTCAGCCTTTCTCTCTGTGTCTGCACTATAATTTCAACCCTTCCACACCCCAACCCGCGTCCACCATGGTGCTGGTGAGCCAATTGTTTTTGACAGTTAAATGAAAACAGAGGGCCTTTACTTTGGCTAATCTTAGTACTGCACTCAGTCTGTGTTCCAGAGGCTCTTGAGATTTTTAAACAGCAATGTTGAATTTCAACAAGCCTGTCTGATGCCTGGATGGGATCCACTCTATCTCTCTCTCTCATGCTCTCTCTCTCACTCCCTCTCTACCCCGTCCACAGAGCCTCTCCACTTTTCTTGGGTGTCTGAATTCTATCAGGGCCCTTCATGTTGGCTGAACATTTTCTCTGCGGAAGCTCACCTGCCTGTCATTATATTTTTTGGAGAAGGGGTTCTCAAACCATTTTTCTCAGTTAACCACCAATTGAAGTGTCTTTGGAGTTGCAAACCACCGTTGAGTTTGAGCCGGGGGGGAATACGCAGACCAAAGAAGAAGCAGAAAAAATTATGAATACCCTTCTTTGAAACATGGAACTGAATGCAGATTTGATTATGGCTTCTTGAGGCCAATTTTAAAAGGCTTTATAATCATCATTCATCATTATGTGATCTTGGGTGTGTAAAATGGGCTGACTGCTGAGCCTCTTGCCCTGGAAAAGACAATAAAAGATTACAGGCTTTGATTCTGTAAAATATCGAAATATCAAAATATTTGATAAATCCTATTAATTCTGATGCTGGAGTTCAGTTTTATGTTTTTTTTGGCCGAAACACAGCTGGAGGAATGCACACCTGATTTTGCTATACATCCAGGCAACTTCTGTATTCATAACAACAAGCTGAACGATCTGTAATTCTTAAAAACAGGTTACCCTAATTAATCAATGTGGCAGCTCACCACACCTCTTCAGTTTGGACCCTGTCTGACTTTAGACAAACACCCCTTTTTCGTTACCAACACACTCATACACAGCATCTTTTCAGAAGCCATTAGACTGCTCAACACTTGAGAGCAGCTGACTGACAACACACACCTCATCTGCGTCGCACGCAAACTTGATACCGGCTGCTTCCTGACTTGTTTTCCATTTCCTGCTAACAGGCTAATTTATTTTTCATTCATGCTCGGACTGTATTCATGACCGCATAATTTAAACAACCGCACCCAAAAAGAACACGGAATACTACAAAAAAACATTTTAAGGGTTTTTGTTTACATTATATCTGCTGGTGTTTCTCTGTCCAGAGGGAGCACGCATGTTGCTAAACAGTCCATACCTAATGTATGCAGTACATACGACAGTTATAACGTAACATTTGAATGAAGGAAAGGCTTATTATCTCACAGATTACAGGATGTTATTTCCTCTGGTATCCTCTTGAAACAAGCTTGTTTCCATTATGGACCCATCATCTATAATGTTTTGTCTATATGGAAATGAGCAGGGAGGCAGACAAATTTGGATTTGTAATTTGGCATTGTCACAATCCACTTTTCCCAAATTACAATCTTCTTGTAGAACAACAACCAATTAAATATTCCCAAATGAAGTAAAACTGATTTATTTACACTTGGAGATTTGCTCCACTCGCAAGAACTGTGCTTCTTCTGATCTACAAGATGTTTAATTATCCTGTTTGTTATGTTATTTTTGTATTTTTTTTCCTTTACTTTCAGTATGTGTTACTTCAAATGACTATAGCACTGGTATTCAAATCTTCAGCAGGGACCCATTTTTTCTCCACCACCACCCTAAATCCAGTAACATAACCTTAAAATTCCAAGATGTTTACATTCACTGAAAACATTAAACTCTTTGTTTTAGTTTCTCTAGAAAATAAACCAGTAAGTAAATGTCTTTAAAATCTTCTATACAATGTGCGCAAGCCATTACACACATCGCATAGAACCTAGTGCTGTTGTGTGGCTTGATTTTGTGGCAGATTCTGGGTAGTGCCAATGTTTCATAGGAGGTGGGGTCAAGGCTCAGACACAGAGCATTACGAACAAACATGACACGGAAGTGGCTTGTTTTTTCGGCTCATTCTCACAGTCTCGACATTTTCAGGACACCTGGCTGAACCTGGCTTTTACCTGTCATCAAAATGACAAGTTTCCATAAGCGACTCTGTCATAAATGATAAAAAGTAAAGAAATCATCGGATAACTAAAGATGAAAATAGGCTACTTTACAAACATTACGTATGACAAGTGCTGAAGGTATCTACATTTTTGATACATGAACTTGATTATAGTGTAATTTAATGGCTAATTTGTCTTTATGCTCTTCAGCCATTATATAAATGGTGAATTCACTCCAGATGTGTAGCCCCAAGACATCTGAAGTCATCAAATTAGAACTTAGAAACACTTGGGAACAGTAAGTAAAAACAACAAGTAGCCATTAGATGGTAGATTCCAACCAAGCAAAAGTGGTTTGCGTTTCAGAATACAGTGTAGTATGGAAATATTGTTGAACACTGTTGCTTGCCTTTGTCCCATATTCACTCTGTGGTCAAGTACAGCAAGCTGTCGTGTTTTTCACGCCAGTGTAGTTAAAAGGCTGCCATTTTGGAGCATATTTCAGCACTGAACTGTGAAGTGTCTCCAGGTGTTCTGTAGTGATGTTTTAATGAAAGGAGATAAACATACATCAAAAACCATACGACGAGCTTCAAGCAGATGACGGTGAAATACTGCTCTAACAGGTGTAACGGTCCCATTTTTCTCTCCACTGTCCTTTGTCCTTCACAACCGGCAGCGCCACACGTGACTGGCAGGTAGCCTAGCAGTGTACGGATCTTGCCAATAACCAAAAAGGTTGCTAGATCAAATCCGGCAGAGTATCACCAGGGAGGATACCCAACGTGTGGTGATCTCTTTGGGTCACAGACTTCAGACAATCTATGCATGCAAGGACCAAATGCTGAACATGACTGTAAATTCTTGGACACAATGTTATTCTGTCCAAATAGTTTTGGTACCTAAAAATGGAGGGACAGCTTACAAAACGTGTGCCAATAGTGGCTCCTCCAATATTGATGAAAACACCCTCGACTGAAATCTGACGGTCTGCACGTTAATCCCGTAGTCATTGGCTCATTTCAAATCCAAAGTGATGGAATACAGATGCCAAAAATTACCTTTACGTCTCCATCATATTTACCTGTTGAACACCATTAGCGATTTGTCACAGAACCATGAACCCTCTCTTCTTATCTTTGCAGTCAGTTTCTTAACATCTTGGCATCTTGCCAGACTAAACATTTGTCACCTTACATACCCCTCACCATACACCAGATGTCTAATTCATGTTTGATCTCAGGAAACTCTGCACGCATCATATTTTTCATGGATGGTGACCTGTTCATTGTCACCAGATCAACCCACATTAAAAAAAATCCTGTATGACTGCCGGTCATCTGAACATACTAAAACATTGCTTTGTCCCACAGGTCTTGTGCTATTATAAAATTCACCTGACACAGCCAGAAGAGATCTGTCCACCCCTCGGCGTCTGGTTCCTCTCTAAGTTTCTTCCTAAATTTCAACCCTAGTAGTGAGTGCTTCCTAGCCACTCTACATCAATTCTTGTTGTTGCTTGTTTTGTGGGGTTTCAAGCTGGGTATCAGTAAAAGCCCTTTGTGACAACTGCTGATGTAAAAAGTGCTTTATAAAATACATTTGAATGATTGAACAACAGATTTGTCACATGTCGGCTCTGGGATGCTTAAACCCCTCTACCAGTACTCTCCACTACTTGAAATGAACAATACTACCATCACAAAGGTTGTATATTTGTTTGTGTTATCGACCACAAATTCCGCAGTTCAGCTGTTCATATCAAGATAAAATTTCTCTGAAGGAACTGGTCACAAATTCAGCCTGCCTGGTTTCCCCCTTGCTCATACTAGGAATAAAAAACAGGGGTAAGTGGTGTTTTAATGGATTGCATAAGACTACTTACATTGAGCCGCAGAGGTGATGTTGTCGGCAGAGAGAGTGGTCACACTTTAAAAAAACTAAGAGGGAAAAGGCGCAAGGCAATTATTTAGTAACATCCTCCTAAGCAATCTCCGTCCCTAATGACCAAACCTCAATGTTGTGTTCCATAACATTCAGGAAGATTAATAAAAACTGTACATGATTGCCCAACCTCCCAGGAATCAGGCCCAGGAGAGGTGAGGTTTTGTGGGAAATGCACAAGAAGTGCAAACTGAAGTGAAGCTTCGGGGAGGAATTGTGCTACCTTATGCGGTAGAGGAAAATTATGTTTTATAAGAAGCAAACTGTACTAAATTAAGCAATTTAGCGGGCGTGTCTTCAGGCCAGTACATGAGAGGATGCTGCAAGTCATTAAATGAAAACTATGAAAACCAAAATGATCCTTTAAAAGGGTAGTGAGCAGCCCAGTAAACAAAAGGTTGCTGGAGCGAATCTATGAGACAATAATTGGCTTGTACTTTGGAAGATAATCACTTAACAGTAATTTTTCAATGTAAGAAGTCTGTTAAAATAACTCTCGCAAGACGCTGTGTAGAATGTAAACAAAAATTATGCACAAATCATTTCAGCCCTATATTCTATTCAACTTTTTTGAAACGTGTTGCAGGTATCAAATTCAAAATGGGCACGTATTTTTCCAAAAACAATAACGTTTCTCAGTTTCAACATTTGATGTGTTGTCTTTGTACTATTTTCAATTAAATACAGGGATAAATGATTTGCACATCATTGCATTCTGTTTTTATTTCCGTTTTATGCAGCGTCCCAACTTTTTGGAAACAGGGTTGTATATAAACTACAAGTATTGCTTAATGATTTTGCTAAATCCACTACTTGATGTTGTTGCACAAGAACAGGTGCTTTGGACTCCCTAAAGTATTGAATACTGACAATTTCGGTGAGTCACTTAACTGTTCTGTACAGTTCTTGTGTGTGCGGGTTTGTTTGTGCTTATGTTCTTATTGACTCTCAGCAACCTTCATAAAAACAGCTCCAGAAAATAATGACAATGACCTCTCCTCTTTCTCTGATGACATCCGCTGTTTACTATCCCTTTTTATTGGGTCGTAGCGGCACTTCATTTCTCCCAGCGCGTTCCCATTAACAAGACCTCGTGTTCTAGCTCCCGCCTGATACCATGGGAGCCCACCACTGCGAAGAGGAAACCTGTAGGAACATATTTCATTCCAGTTACGGAAAAGTGCCTTGCTGCGTCATTCTGGGGAAGCAGGAGGTGCGAACGGGTCTGTGGGTGTTCGCCGCACATTGTCCTCCTATGATGCCGTAATTTAAGTGGTCGGCATGACGATGACATCATCGCGTTCTGTTATGGATACCTCAGAGTAGATTTGTTTATGGGATTTTTCACACGTTCAAAGTGAACTCCATAAGTAGTCGTGGGTCTGTTTTCCAGACCTTTGAATTTGAAATGATGCATTGACTACTAGGTTAGAGTGCAGACTGTAACTTCAAGGTATTCTCACTGGTTTGAATTTCAAGGTATTTTCTTTCATATCATCTGACCATTTTTGGTTCTTAAAAGGAATTATGGAAATTGGCTTTACAGCTTTTTGATATTAGGCAGGTGTGTATTTACAGCACTAGTGCACCCGCAAAACAGGTGTCAGTGTTTACTCTTGATTCTAGACTCTGCATTTGGAGTCCGTTGCGGGTGTCTAACAACATGAGGACTAAAAAACTGTCAATCAAACTCAAGCTGGCCATCATGATGTAAACAAATCCCTCCAAAAAAACCACCATACATTGCAAAGAAGAAAGAACACAATGGTGAGCTCAGCAATGGCAAACAACGGGGTAGACCAAACTACCAGGAACTCTCTCTGGGAAGTCAAACCACAGCAATCCGCAGAAACTCCTCATCTGTAAAATACGGTAGCGGGGATGCTATGTTTTGGCATGTATGACTGCCATCGTCAATGTTTTTCATAAAGTTCTTTTCTCATGAATCAGCAGTTGTCACAAAGTGTTTATACTGATGCCAGGTGAAGATTATACTAGTACATGAGCTTTTAAGGCCACAACAATATTTTGAATGTTTAGATGACCATAAATACAATAAAAACAGTGGGGCTATCCCTTAGGGTCCAGATCAGCAGCACAACCATTTCCACTGTTATTTCACCATAATTTCAAACATTCACTGTCATTTCAAATAGTTTCATACATTTTTAAATTCAAATAGACTGTTGTTCGATCCTTGCACAAGAGCTAACAAGAGCTAACCCTAAATACTCTCAATGTGGCAGCAGCTTTGCTCACCTCTCCGATGTAGTTGTGTTAAAAGCAGAAGTCAAATGCCTGTTAGACCTTGTGTTCAATTGACAACTAAATTAATGTAATCCTTTCTAATCCATGCTTGTTCACTCAAGGCCAGACAGCCATTGCTTTTAGCACACGAAGACACTCTATTTACAGATGTCTGTAGGAGCTGTGTGCACCGTGCCAGGGACAGGAGTGGTGGGGTGGGGGGAGGGGGGGAGGTTTGGGAGAGTAGTATGTCCAGCACTCTGGGTGATAATGCTGGGAAATTTTCATTTGCATAGAGACATTATGGCTCTGTCCATAATAGCCATTTTCTTCCCTGCTGCCTTCAGATTGTTTCCAGTACCTAGCATGACCTCATCAGAAGGGAAGCCAGTAAAAACTGGAGATTTCTATAAGCTGGGAGTGGTTGAATTTTCTCTATTATAAATTCTAGCCAAGTACCATTTAACAAAGATTAGTTAGCCCACATTAACCCCTCAATCTTGTAGTGATACATTTCCAGCTACTGCAGTATAGCTAACCTCTATGTAAAATAGTTGGCAGGAGACAAAAGTGCAGCTCCATTTCCACATTTTTTTGGGCACATAGCCTGTCTTCTCTTGAGAGCCAGGTCTGCCTATGGTGGCGACTTGATAGCAAGGCCACACTCAGTGAAATGTTACATGGTCAAATTTGAATGGGGTGTAGGCAGTAGGTGCAGGCAGCACAGAGTTCAAAGAAACCGGTAAATGTATTCCAATGCACCAGAACAACAAACAACCAAGTGACAATAACCAAAAAGGACTGTGAGAAAAGGACAGAACTAAATACACAGGGAAATGAGGGAACAGGACACAGGTGAGTGGAAACACAGGTGAGTATGATGACACAGATTGACTGAGGGAAGACAGGAAGGAAAGACCAAATAAGGACATGTGAAGCAACTAAAGACCAGGAGAGGGAATGACAGGACATGACACCAAACAAAACCGTTAAATACATAGTAAATACTTTTTTTAAAGGAACATTTGTAAGATTTCCACTATACAAATGCAGAAAAATGCTATTTCACAAATAGATTGGAATTTTTGCCTACTATGTTTCTTGATTCTTTTTTCATGTTAATATTGTTCCATTTGTTGTGTTCTCAAAGAAATTAGCATAATGCTCTGGAGACAACTCAAATAAATGTAGGCGTAGCTTTCAAGAGATGGAGGAATACACAGGCTGATATGGACCTGAAAAGCGAGCTGTTGACCATATATCTCCTCCAGGTAAGTTCTCCATCTAAGTAGCAAGCTAGCTACCTATTAAGCTACCCATACATCTCTGTCCAGCACCGCAAGCCTGTAACAAGATGTGTTTGTTTACTCGGGCAGGATAGCCTATGTAAAAAATATTCCAAATGACAAGCTAGCTAGCTGTCATCACGTTAACTCCAAAGGCTAGGCCAAAATATAAGAAGCTTAGCAACCAGTCTAGGACAGTATACAAAAATTATGTTTATTCTCTAGGTTGTAGTCATACCACAGACAGGTAATTCCAAACCAAATTTTGTTGCTACAGTAGCTAGTTGTTATATTGGCTGCTAAGGATATCTAGAGATGTGAATACATTGCTGGTCCCCTTGTGGATGCTAGAAAGAGGGACTAACTAACTTCTCCTTTAATAAGATGAAATCTGTTTAGGGTAAGGTAGTATTGCAATTAGTTGTTTTTGGTTGATTCTTTCCAATGTGGCAGATAGCTCGCTTTGTTTAGCCATGATTTGCTTGGGTCCAACTGTATCAATGTCTTGGGATTCTGTGGGGTCTGTTTGTGCTTGTGAAGAGAGCCCCAAGACTAGCTGGCTACAAAGGCTATTCTCCTGGTTCATCTCTCTGTACTGTTTCATTATGGAATGTTTGAAAATTGCTTTCCTTTAGGCAGTTGTGACATTTAAACTCTATTCTGTATTCCGATAATTATTAGATATAGTTCTAAATCTGCTCTGCATGCATTATTTAGGGTTTTGTATTGTACTTTGAGAATACTTTTGAAGAATTCTGCATGCAGTCTCAAATGGGCTTTCATCCCTTTTTGTGAATGCTTGCATGAGTAAGTGGACCCCAGACCATAAAACCCTTGAGGACAATGGGTTATATAGCTTTTAAGCTTAAGTATTTTAAGCCATATTCTGATTGGAATGTCTAGTGTTATGTTATTTGTAATGACATAGAAGGCCTTTCTTGACTTTTTCCTTAGATTATTCACAGCCTTGCTGAAGTCACCTGTGATGCTGACATTTTATCCAAGTTACTGGAGTAATTCAATATTTGGAATACCTTTTTGGAATGCCATAAATGGTGTCTTACTCACCTCTCCCCCTTTTCTCTCCTCTCTCACCTGTTTCTCTCTCCTCTCCCCCCTTCCACACACTACCCCTCTCACTCCCATTCTTCTCCCCAGGGCTATCGCACATTAAGCCCCAGCTCCTCTCCATTACCTCTGGTCAACTCACAGACAAATTACTCCAATTTATTAAACCAATTACATGGAAGAAATACTTTGCCACCCGCCTCTCCTTCCCTCTCTACCCTCTGTGCCTCCTGGCCGTGCGATTTATGTCTCTCTCCTTTCTCCACGCCTCCTAACCGCAGAGAGAGGCGTGTCGGCCAGTGTGCGTCTTCAGGGGAGAGGGGACCGCTTGGCAGTCATCGAGGTGCACTAATACAAGCCCATGATGATTCGTTTAACATGCTTATGGCTGCTGATATAATACTGGGTCAAGCCAGATCGTCAGCCTTTAAAGAGTTTGGATAACTCCTTCACCTGAGTCAGGGCACACACACACACACACACACATACACACATGCACACACAACTGCATGCAAGAGCGAAGATTCACGCAGACATGCACATATACCATTTATCTGGTTCACTAATCATGCATAAACCATGAGTGGGACCATTTCCACAAGGTGTGCAATATATCAATATGAACATTTGCTTGAGAGTGTTAGTAAATGTATGCATAGCCTCATCCATGATGGTGCCAGACGGGGATAGGGAACCGATTGTCAGAAGTAGCCTTGGTAAAGAAATAAAAAAATGAATTTTGCGAATTCTTGCAACATGTGTTAACACACTCATGTGTATCATAGCATGTGATCATTCCAGTGGTTATGACCACAGCAATGGACCTAATTTGCCATAAAATCACAATACCAAGGCAAGCTGTAAACAGAATGGCACTCCACTCATTTTAATTGGCAGCTGATACGTGTATGTGATTTGTGAAAGATGCTGCTGGACATCTTTGAGTCAGGTGGAACGCATCGCATGTTCCTTCAGCAGAACAACAAGCGTGGCATATTACCCAGCATGGCATCAACGTGAGGAAGCTGTTGACAACGGCATGGCTTATTGCCGAGTGTTGACCATTCATTTCAGGTAGAGGATTTTTCCCCCAAACAAAAAAAATGTAATTGTTGTTCTTGTCTTCGTAGCTAGGTTTTGTTTTTTTACTGGTCAAGCTAGCCACAACTAAGCAAGCCAAATAAATCCTTTTGGCATGTCATCGACCTCGATGGCACATACAGTCTGTTTCAGTCAACAAAAAAAATAAATCAAGCCTAAAGACAAGAGTTTTACCATATGCTGAATCAGGGGCGTTTCAAAATGTAAACACCTGAGGTGTTTTTGTATTTGTATATAATGTGTGTATATAAATATAGTGTATATATATATTTATGATCTCCTCCTAAAGTGTGTATGAAAGGGCTGGAGAGATAGCAAACCAGGAAGCATGCAGTGCAGATTGCTGTTGTTTTCATCTGACAACATCTTTCTGGTCCTTATCTGTGTTGATGTGCTGAGGCGGAGAGAGGGAGGAGGAGAGAGGGAGAAGGAGGAGAGGGAGGGAGAGGGAGGAGAGGGAGGGAGAAGGAGGAGAGGGAGGGAGAGGGAGGAGAGGGAGGGAGAAGGAGAGAGGTAGGAGATGCGGGCGACTGCTTCGTCATCGTACGAACAATCTAAATTCTGTTCGTAGGTTGTTTTTAGAATATAGGTTCTACGCAGTTCTTAAATGATGTATAAAATATGAACACAGAACCCCCGCCACACAGACACAGATGCACCCTTGATCCATGCAGTACATTGCCAATCCAGCTGATTAGCAGGCATACAGAACGGCACACCTGAAATCAATCTGTTTAAAATATATTATCTATGAACTATATTATCTGTCATTTCTTGACGCTTGGTGGCTAACAGTGCAGATGAGAGTGGGAGGTTCTCAACACTGCACAATGGTTATGAAAGAGTCTGGAAAAGCCTTAATCCACCATATAATCTGTGACTGGATTCAAAGGCAGAGAGTACAGGAGAGGACAGGAGACGGGAGGAGACGGGAGGAGAGGGGAGGAGAGGAGAGGAGAGGGGAGGAGAATATGCGGTTAGGACTGGATAAGCTCTTTACTGGAGGACTATTCTGATGACAGCCAAACCAGGTCTCCTCAGTCCAAACAATGTTGCTGTATTTCACATAACCTCCCAGTACTTTACCGCAAACGATTAATGGATGTGCTATATCTTAAGTGAAAAAATAAAAACCTTTACCTATTTGCAGGGATTGTGCATAGCGCTTGCTTGATGCTGAGAGAGCACATTTCCTCAGACTTCCTCCTGGTGCCTGGAGGTGTTCGGGTTGGCAGAGGAAAACAACAGGTGGGAGCCAGGAGTGAGACCAACGGGCCATAAATCTGTTGCAATGTGGTGGACCACTCTGGACTCAGTAGGGCTCTGGGCAAAATTGTATATTGGAAAGGGGGTGCCTTTTGGGACACACAAATGCACATCTCTTCCCGTGCTGCCAAGCCCACTCGCCCACCTCCCCACACACACACACACACACAGACACACATACACAAAAAAACAACTACCTCCAATCTCAGTCTGGGTGTCATTAAACTCTGATACGGCGATGAGAGATGCACTGCTCCATAGCGACGGCGGTTTCTGCTCCTTCGTGTTTCCAGTGCCGAAGAGTTGAAAAGGTAAGGCTTCTAATACACAGCCATTTGTTATAATTACGTGAACCCTGAAGGGGCAACTGGCGACTAAAGCAGGGCTTCATAATTGAATTCTGGGTGGAGGTAATCTCGTCAGACAACGCTAGCACTCCTCTGAGGAGTGACTCCTCTTTACCTTGATGCACAAACACTTCTAGGCAGCCCAGTGTGCTGAGGAGAGGATGGTGCTGGAGTCCTCCCCCACAAGACGACACCTGCCGCTCACTTCCTATGAATTCCCACCGGAGGCCAGCATGGATGGAAAAATGTGAAAATGTGCCCTCTCATGACTGGAAGTTGCCCTGTCTCAGAAACATCCACTTCTGGGTGCTGTCCCGGTGGGGAAACCGTATTTCTATTCCAGAGAACCCTTTTGGTTCCATGTAGATCTATTTTTGGCTCCAGGTAGATCATGGGTTTGAAAAGGAACCCAAATGTTTTTTAATGGAACCCTAAAGGGCTCTACTTGAAACAAACATTTTCAAACAGGAAGCATCAACAGTTCTTCCTGTAACCAAAAAAACAGCCAACAACGCTTAAACCCTTAGAATGTACATTTTCAGACAAAAGGATTCTTTGGCTGTCTGTCAGGAGGAACACTTTGAACTTTGAATCGAGAGTCTTGTTCAATTTCTATGCATACTGTAAATGAACTGTAAATATGGTATATACCTTTAGATCATTGCCTGTAAGGCAACATTCATCTGGGGTATTCATATCTGCAATACTGCCCCATCTGTCTGTCTGTTGCTCTCCACTGTGTAACTAGTCTAATGATAATAAGACTTCAGAGAGGCGTGTCGGCCAATGTGCGTCTTCACTTGATTGACAGTAATACTTTGAATTACTAAAACATGAGTGAGTTCATCATTTGTATCAATTATTTGTGATTAATTTTAAACTTTGCCATGGAATGAGCAGAAACATTTTAGAACCATCGCTAGACAGGAACATTCCTCACTCACCATATGCACAATAAAAACACCAGATACGCTATTAACAATGAATTACAGACCATATCATCACTGACATCGACTCAGATCATTTAATAATGTTTAATATTGTTTCTCCATGAATGATGGTCATTTACAAAAAGTAAACAGGGAAATCATTTCAAATTTGGATAGTTCTGCTGACGAGAGAATTTTGTAAATATAAAACATACTTTACTGCCGGTTAATATAACAGATTTTATAGTCTTATTCTAGAAATAATGTATTAACCTTTAGTTTTCCAGGGATAATGAAATTGTATCATTCTTTCCCTCGGTTCTTTTCCTCGCATATTAAGGTTCTAGGGAAGGAGCAGAAAGAAGACAAGAATGTGCAAGCTAGGAAAAAAATGAGCTGCTCGCATGTTTAATTTTTAAAAGCTGTTCTCGTGTTAGAAAAGGTTGTAGATCCCTGCGTGTAAAGATAAATCCATTCATGAAAAGCTTTGACAACCTGGCAATTGGAATTACATAAGAGTTTTCTTACAGAACTGGATGCCCTTGTTTATTTACAATCACTGTGAATGCTGAAAGCTGAGTTGTGTAATTCATATTCAGTTTGTTTTTAATACCCAAAAAACCCTAAACCCTACAGGGGCTGTCTAGGGTCTAGTCAAACTCTGGCTGCATTGTCCAGCCACCTGGTCACTGGACGTTAGACAGAGAATAGAATCTGTATTTCGAGCTTTCCAAGGAGACCTTTTACAGTGCTTTTCTATGAGTCAACCTTTACCGCAGAACAATGACTCTACTGACAATATACACTCTGACAGCACTGGACAAAGCATGTCCATTTCCAGATATAGGCCTAGCTCCAAACTCCCTGTTGCCATTGTGCAAGTGCTGCAAATTATTTCCTTCTGCTGCTGGGAGTTCGGCGTCTCCAGGGCACGTTGCAGCAGTCCGTCGGAGCTGACCTCCTAACACTGGGGTGAGGCTGACAGGCGGAGCACGTCGTGCGCGGCCCTCAGCCACCGCCGCTTTGTTACAGTACGTGCCACCACACCGTCGGCCGTCACGAGCGAATCCCACATCCCGAACACGTGCGCGCGCGTCCGGGCGGGAATCACCGACACGCGGATACGAGGCGACAGCTGAATTACGAGGCGGCGTATCCGCTGCCCTCAGCGCTCCTCCGGCCACCGCTAATTAATAGGAACATCTAAAGGCAGAGAGTATGTCATAATGTGCATGAGGGAGGAGCCAGCGAGGCACTGTCACCCTCATAAATGAATGTACGGTACAGCGGAGAGATTATAGACAGAGACATAAATCTCTGATCCAGGTGCGACACTCCCACTGGGGCCCAGTCTGAGGTTCACCGTTCTTAAACGAATACAATTTAGGCGTGCAGTAAGAATGCCTGTCCAAAAGTAGCTGTGCATATACAGCATTTCTTAGTGAAGGACACCTTTTTTTCACACACACACAGACAGATGGAGAAGGCAGGGATTTAAAAGGAGGAAGAAACGTATTTGGAGAGGATTATGGTGATTTAAGATCCATCCGATTTCCTTCCCTTCGGTTTTCACAGCCAGACTGGAACATAATGAAGACACTCTATCCTGCTCTTTATTTGAGCTCCCACGTCTACACACTCCTCGACTCCATAGGAGGTAGACATTATGTGTGGTCGAGGAAGGAATCAATTTTCTTGTGTGTTTGTTGCAGGTGGGAAGGGTGAGTCCTTGTGAGCACGACCGAATCCAAGAGCTCAGAGCCTATGGTCTAGTGGTAACACTCCCAGCTTATACGCATAACCCCTGTCCCCCCCACCAGAGACTAGGGTTCACCTCCCCACTCCAACCCTTGAAATAGTCTCCCACCTATTCGTATCCCCAGTTTTATTTAACTCCGGTCTCTATAAACTTTCAAAATACCCAAAAACATTGAGAGGGAGGGAGAAAGAGAGGGACAGAAATGAAAGGGAGAATATTTGAATAGAATGTATGTGCATCTCTCTCTCTCTCTCTCTCTCTCTCCCTGCCTCCCAGTCCTCACCCTCTCCTCACGCAATCGACTGAAATGGCAGGCTTCACCTGCTTGGGGGGGGGAGGGGGGGGGTCCAAAAATGCACAACCTCACAGTATATCAACACAGATAAGGGCCAGAAAGATGTTGTCAGATGAAAAAACAACAACAGCAATCTGCACAGCATGTTTCCTGGTTCGCTGTGCCTGTCCAGACACTCCCTCTCAGACTCTCTCTCTCACTCCCTCCTTTCTTAATGCGCTTCTGTCCTGATCAGACCTGGAATACTGACGGAAGAAGGGAGGCAGAGAGGGAGAGAGAGAGAGGGAGAGAAGGAGGAGAGAGGCAAGGCAACGACAGAGTGAGGGAGATGGAGGAGAGACAGGGAGAGGCAAACGGAGGGGAGAGAGTGGGAGTCAGAGAAAGGGAGGAGCAGAGAGAGGGTGAGGCAGAGAGAGGGAGAAAAAGGAAGAGAAAGAGAATGAGGAGAGAGAGGGAGACGAAGAAGAGAGAGGAAGCGGGAGCTGTCCACTCCACTGGCGTTGAAGTGCTGAAATTAAGAAACAGCTGGAGGAGAAATAGATGACAAATGATCCACTATAAAGACGTTCGTGCCAAGGAGAGTCGTCGCAGCTTTCCTACCACTGTACCCATCCAGTCACTGACAGAGGATAAACCAGGAAATCTAACATCAAATGCGTTGTGACTGTTGATTAACTGGGGGCACGGGAGCCGTTTGTGTTCCCCAATACATTCCCACACAGAGAGGTTAGAACGCAGGCCTTCCTCATCAGGTCTTGACGCGCACAGGCGGAAGATTAAGTGGGGGAGAACACTCGGGCTGGAAAGATAACCCTGCGGGGGAAAATTGATTGCTGTAGACACGTTGGCCACCGCTGTATTTCACACGCCGCGGAGTCGTCCCTGTGGGGCAATGCATGCAGGGAAAAATGGGGCGAGGAGGGAAGATACCGAGGCAGCCAGTAACAGCAGGGAGAAAAGATGGATGCCACACCTTGAGAGGAGAGGGGGAGGTGGATGGAGGAGGCGGTGTAGTGTGTTGATGTATATGCCTAGGAGTAGACCTTGATAATAAGCGAGTCATCGAGACGCCTTGAGTGGCCCATTTAGGAGGTGGCCGTTTCACATCAGGCTGAGGGAGAGGGATGACAGAGACTAGATGCCTCAACCGTGAAACAGAGAAGGAGGGGAGAGGGATGGGGGCGAAAGGATGCTAAGGAAATGAGATGAGGGGACGGGGAGGAGGGAGGGATGAGAAGATGCTTAAATAGCCTGCAGATCCAGCGGGATAGGGAGTGTAATTCGTTCACCTCTACTACGTGGACATTTATTATTCACATACGCATTGATTTTACACTGTCACACACACGCACCTTAGCGGAGGGTGGTTTTAATTCACAAGAACATCACCATAATCACAAACATATTTATAACCTTGGACAGCTAGCTGCATATCATTCACATATACATATCTAAGATCACGCCAGAGAGATCACACCGAGACGTACTGCAATATTCACTCTTGGTCTGGTTCCCCAGGAAAATAGCATACCGTTGGCTTAGCATAATTGCTGGAGGTGTGTAGTATTTAGTGGCTGTCACCATTATAAAAAAGAAAAATATTTTCCCCATTTCCTCAATTAAAAACTGTTGTTATTCCCTTACAGACTTGGGAAAAAAACAATGCACAGAAATCTGCTGGACATAAAGTGTACCTTCTTTAATGTTCACTCATAATAAGAAACAATGTTCTATCCCCTGCCTCATTATCTCCTTCACAGAGAACACAACATCGTATCGTTCCCATTATGGTGTGGATGAGCAAACAGGGATTTAGAAAATACAACACTGCAGTCTTCAGCCATCTCTAAAATGGAGGAAGGAGTGACAAAGTGGACAGAATCTTTTTATGATTATTAGTAAAATTAACGAATACACACTATTAAATATTCCCGTATATTTTTGTAAGACTAGAAATGATTGACCACCCAGCGTTCGTGTAGTTAGGCCTATCTATCTATCTGTCTGTCTGTCTGTCTATCTATCTTCTTTGGGAGGAGCTGGCCAGCTTAGCAGTACTAAACAAACAATATTCTGCTGTCAAAGCACACTGAGGTCTTAGTCCTTCTTTTCCATCATTTTTCAATTTCTGCTAGACTGAACATAAGGAACAGTTTTAAGATTGTCATACTGATTTAGCAAGATGTTTTTTAGGACTTATGCAGTTCTAAAAATATCTACTTAAGAACTGTTTGGAATTACAGTAAAACTTGCCTTTGGTACTATGGTGCATAAAACTTGTCAGCCTATTGTTCTGAGAAACGATGGCTATTCCATGTGAGAAATTGCTAAGAAGATGAAGCTCTCGTACAACACTGTGTACTAATCCCTTCGCAGAACAGCACAAACTGTCTCTAACCAGAATAGACAGAGGAGTGGGAGGCCCTGATGCGCAACTGAGCAAGAGGACAAATACATTAAGTGTGTCTAGTTTGAGAAACAGGCACCTCACAGGACCTCAACTGGCAGCTTCATTAGAGTACCCAGTCTCAACATCAACAGTGAAGAGGCAACTCTCAGAGTTGCAAAGAAAAAGCTAAATTTTAGACTGGCCAATAAAAAGTAAAGATTAAGATGGGCAAAAGAACACAGACATTGGACAGAGGAAGATTGGAAAAAAGAGTTATGGACAGACAAATCTAAGTTTGAGGGGTTTGGATCACAAATAAGAACATTTGTGAGACACAGACCAAATGAAAAGATGCTGGAGGAGTGCTTGATGCCATCTGTCAAGCATGGTGGAGGCAATGTGATGGTCTGGGGGTGCTTTGGTGGTGGTAAAGTAGGAGATTTGCACAGGGTAAGAGGGATCTTGAAGAAGGAAGGCTGTCACTCCATTTTACAACCTCATGCCATACCCAGTGAACAAGGAAATTTCTAAGTGACCCCAAACATTTGAACGGTAGTGAGTAGATACATACAGTTAGGTCTGAAAATATTTGGACACTGGCACAATTTTCTTAATTTTGGCTCTGTACGCCACCACAGTGGATTTGAAATGAAACAACCGAGATGCATTTGAAGTGCAGAATTTCAGCTTTAATTCAAGGGGTTGAACAAAAATATCGTATGAAACCTTTAGGAATTGCAACAATTTTCATACACAGTCCCCTTATTTCAGGGGCTCAAATGTTATTGGACAGATTAACAGAATCATAACTAAAATGTTCATTTTTAATACTTTGTCGAGAATCCTTTGCAGGCTTTGACTGCTTGAAGTCTGGAACGCATGGATCACCAAATATTGGGTTTTCTCCTTTGTGATGCTTTGCCAGGCCTTTACTGCAGCTGTCTTCAGTTGGTGTTTGTTTGTGGGTCTTTCTGCCTTAAGTTATGTCTTCAGCAAGTGAAATGCATGCTCGATCGGGTTGAGATCAGGTGATTGACTCGGCCATTGCCGAGTATTCCACTTCTTTGCCTTAAAAAACTCCTGGGTCGCTTTCGCAGAATGTTTTGAGTCATTGTCCATCTGTAAAGTGAAGCACCATCCAAACAACTTTGCTGAATTTGGCTGAATCTGAGCAGACAATATATGATTTGGTATCCTTCGGATCATGAGTCGTTCCAAGTCTTCTCCATACTTTTTTCTTCCCATTATTCTGATAGAGGTTGATCTAAGTTTCATCTGTCCAAAGAATGCTGTTCCAGAACTGGGCTGGCCTTTTAGATGTTTTTTGGCAAAGTTTAATCTGGCCTTTCTATTCTTGAGGCACACATTTGGTGAACCCTCGGTATTTGCTCTCGTGAAGTCTTCTCTTTGTGGTAGACTTGAAGGAAGATATGCCTACCTCCTGGAGAGCGTTCTTTACTTGGCTGAATGTTGTGAAGGTTTTTTTTTTTGCTATGGGTATGGATCCTATGATCATCCACCACTGTAGTCTTCCATGGACGTCCAGGCCTTTTTGTGTTGCAGAGCTCACCAGTTTTTTCTTCTCAGAATGCACCAAACTGTTGATATGGCCACTCCTAATGTTCCTGCAATCTCTGATGGAAATTTTTTTTTTTGCAGCCTAAGGATGACCTGTTTCACTTGCATTGAGAGCTCCTTTGACCGCATGTTGTGGGTTCACAGCAACAGCTTCCAAATCCGAATGCCACACCTGAAATTAACTCCAGACCTTTTACCTGATTAATTGATGAAGAAATAACGAAGGAATAGCCCACACCTGTCCACGAAACAGCTTTTGAGTCAATTGTCCAATTACTTTTGGTCCCTTGAAAAAGAGAGGGCTACATATTAAAGAGCTGTAACTCCTAAACCCTTCTTCCAATTTGGATGTGATTACCCTCAAATTGAAGCTGAGATACTGTACTTTGAGCCCATATTCATTATTTAACTGTCCAATTAAGTCCAGACCAAACTGTATATAATAACTCCCTCCACCATTGATTTCTACTTTTCATTGGGAGGCGGAAACCCCTTTCATATATATATATAATACTCATAATACTCCTACTCATTCATATATATATATATATATATATATATATATATATGAATGAGTAGGAGTATTATGAGTCAAAATATATTTACAGCCTTTATTTGGTTTAATTGGATTAGATGAATGTCCAACAATTCAGGTGTTTCTGTTAACTTACTGTTAAGCTGTATCAGATGAATGAATAGAGAAAGAGCAGAGCCAACCATACTCTTTGTGTTGCAGAATCAGCACACTACGAACTGTCTGCAGATGGGTGGTTTCATTCCTGCTGCCATTCCCACCTGATAAACAGGCCCAAGGTCATAAAGAGTCTATTGTAAACTGGCCCAATGTCTGTTTCCACCTCCTAATGAAAAGTAGAAATCAATGGTGGAGAGAGTTATTCTGCACATTACAGATAACATAGTGTATGATTGTGTGTGTGTGTGTGTGTGTGTGTGTGTGTGTGTGTGTGTGTGTGTGTGTGTATATATATGTGTGCGTGGTCGTGTGTGTGTGTCAAATCTAATGGTGCTATTTACCACGGATGCTAAATGCTGTTAAGATTCTCCAACTCATTGCTACCATCAAGCTGGGCTATTCCTTTACTCTGGGCGAATGGGTAACAACAAAGCACACCCAGTTATCTTTCTGCTCAGGGGGGCTATGCATCGCATGTGACATACATGGGTGTGTGTGTGGGTGTATGTGTGTGTGTTTGCGCTTGCAAATATTACATAAATGTCCCCGTTGTCACATGACGACACAAACAATTCTTGTATTCGTGCAGCTTCTGAGACACCTCCTCCCCTTTCATCTCTTCCTCCTTCTTCCCATCTGAGATCCTAGGTCCTCCCCTACCATCTCTTCCTCCTTCTCCCCATCTGAGACATCTCCTCCCCTACATCTCTTCCTCCTTCTCCCCATCTGAGACATCTCCTCCTCTACCATCTCATCCTCCTTCTCTCCATCTGAGACATCTCCTCCCCTTTCATATCTTCCTCCTTCTCCCCAGCTAAGACCCTCACTCCTCCCCTCCAATCTCTTCCTCCTTCTCCCCAGCTGATGCGATGTCCAAACGGATCCATGCCTTCAGTATGACTGTCTCTTCATGTTCCAGTGGCCACATCTACAGAACCCACCCACTGCCATAAGACATGCCAGACCAAAGGCAGTGTCAGACTGAAAACACACCCACCCACACAGATTTCACCTGGTAGCCATGCTTCAAGCCGTTGTGTAGTGGGGGGGGGTAAAGTGATCACGGCTGGTAGAAGAAAATGTGTTCCATATAACATACATAAAATGGGGGATTTGCTCCTTAAGATCAACACCTTGGCTGCTTGGAAGGCTCAATATGACATGTGCCTGAAAGGTCAGTGTTTGGACATAAAATGGAATTCAAACACAGTGAAAAACAGGAGATAAGGGGCCATTTGGGGATTTGTTTTACTATGAAAGTACTAATACATCACTGAAGTTCAAAGGCAGCGACATGTCGGGTGAAGTATTGCAACTCCTTCCTCTCCCCTTTTCAGACTTAGAAGATGCCCTCACACCGTTGTTGATTGTGGATGGAAGTCATTTTAAATGTAAGCAGTAATTGCTAGGATGTCTGAGAGCCACTGGCTTAATGACACCGACTGGAGGTAGGATGAATCCCTCGCGTGTTCAATTTGCAATTCAGACATGAGCAATCAACCGGAGCAGCCGTTTAAATGTTAACGTGTTAATAGTTCCAAATTGTTGCCTTTCGTGTCAACGGACAATTGATACCACGCCAGACCCCGTCTAGCAAAAATGTTAGCAGAATAAACAATCTTGCTGACTTTATCTGCAAAATAAGCACTTTACCTTGACGAGGGGGTGGGCGGACAGCCGCAGTTATTTCTCAGTTGAAAAATCATTGGATCAAAAAGGGATCACCATAAAAAGCCAGGGAGGCTTTGGCACCCGGTGACGGAGACGTATGCGGTGTAAGAGTATGGTGAACAAGAAAGCCATTATCATATGTCAAAGCGGGCCACGGCGTTTTCGTGCTCTTGTGGAAAAGGTTCCGGGCATAAATTATTCAATATGGTTTGCACAAACGTCAAAAAGGCAATTCCACTCTTTCCCAGAACTATACATGTCACAATGAATCAAAATCACAACATATATAAAACATTTAAATCACGACTTCAAAAAAATCCAACAACGGTTGTGATATTATTTCCAAGTCTTAACTCTAAACTAAACCACCGGTACTTCCAGAAAGTGTACCCTAATGTAAAACTTCTTAGTCCAAAGCTTTCAAAGCAGACTTCCCAGGAAACAAGGGAGGGATGCATTTCAGAAAGGACAAGGAAAAACACAGGAAAGTAAGAACACGGAAACCCCATTACTCCTCTCTGAACACTCCTCCGTGGCTCCTGTCTCTGTCTCCTGCTCCCACTCCACCAGGTGGTGACACCATGTCTTCTCTGCATGTCTGTGGGATCAGGGCATTTCTCATCCACTGGCCCAGTCAAGCAGGGGAGTGGGAGATGCCCCAAAGCATCACCAGGGGGCAAACATGCCGGCTCTAAGAGCCCTGGACGCCCGGAAAACAGAAGGCACCAGGAGTACAGCCAGCTAGATATTTTCTAGGCACCCAGAAACAGAGTCAGGTGGATTGAAGAGGCTGCTGACATGTTTTAGTACACGTCCTTAAGAAAATACGACAGTTACCAGAAATAGCTGGAGCAAACGGGGCCTCTTAAAGCACTAGTCAACTAAAGTGCGATTCACACGCATAGACTACAGCACAGCACACGTTACATTCGTGAGGTAATTAGCTCATGAAACACAATGCAACAAGCCACAACCCAGCCCGCGGTGACTGTTAAACCACGTGAGAAATGAAAGCATTTATCCACAAAGATCATAAACTGTGCATACACAAACACACACACACGTACACAGACACACACTCACAAACACAGGCATGCCCAAAACAAAGAGAGAGCGAAGACATGCAGAAGAGACGGGATGTTAAAACAGATTTTTGAAACATGGAGAATGGTGAACAAGAACGGGAAGGCAAGACTAAAAGGGAAGAACAGCTTTGAGTGTTTACAGCTGCGTGTTTACTTGAAGTGTTTGTGTGTTTAATTGAAGTGTTTGTGTTTATGTGTTTAATTAATGTATCACACATCATGATAGATGTTGCTGTGATGTGATGAGAAATAGGGGATGTTTCACACCGAGGGGCTAAGCCTTACAACAGTAAGTGTGTGCATGTGTGTGGGTGTGCTTGCATGCCTGCCTACCTGTGTGTAAATGTGTGTGTGTGTGTGTGTGTGTGTGTGTGTGTGTGTGTGTGTGTGTGTGTGTGTGTGTGTGTGTGTGTGT
>JACXGI010002729.1:44282-54922 GCA_016801175.1 Esox masquinongy | reverse complement strand
AATATGTGTTTAATGTTTTACGACACACTTAAAATATAGTGCCCTCCATTAATGTGTCACTTTTGGTAAATAAGAGGAAAATGGGCTGTGAAAATGTATTCTTTGTTTTTCCTGTTGATCTTTCATTCAAAATATTTTCATAAATCAAACCTTTTAGTAAAGTGAAACAATTGAAAAAATAAATTATTTTTCTCAAATAGATGTGTGCCACAATTATTGGCCCGGATTCATGTAATACTTTGTGCATCCTCCCTTTGTCAAGGTAACAGCTCTGAGTCTTCTCCTGTAATGCGTAATGAGGTGGGAGAACGCATGGGAAGAGATCTGAGACCATTCCTCCATACAGAATCTCTCCAGATCTTTCAGATTCCGCAGATTTTGTGGACTCTCCACTTCAGCTCATCCCAAAGGTTTTCTATTGGGATTAGGTCAGGAGATGGCCATGGCAAAACTTTGATTCTGTGGTCAGTGAACCATGTAGTGTTGATTTTGAGGTGTGCTTTGGATCGTCTTGCTGGAAATCCAACCACGGCCTAGTTTAAGCTTTGTGGCTGAGGCAGTCAGGTTTTTATTTAATATCTGCTGGTACCTGATGAAGTCAATGATGCCATGTATCCTAACAAGTTGTCCAGGGCCTTTGAAAGAAATGCAGCCCCACCATATCAAAGATCCACCACCATAATTCACAGTGGGGATGAGGTACTTTTCTGACTATGCCAAACTCAGCTCTGGTGTTTGTTTCCATAAAGCTCAATTTTAGTCTCATCTGACCATAGAATCTTGTCCCATTGAAAGTTCCAGTAACGCCTGGCAAACTGTAGGTGCTGAGTTTGTTGTTTGATGACAGCAAAGGCTTTTTTTTATGCCAACCCTCCCAAAAAACATGTGGTTATGTAGGTGTCTGATTCTAGTTTTGGATAATTTCTGTCCCCAAGATCCAACAAATGACTGCAATCTCCAGCTGTGATCCTTGGAGTTTTTTGGCCACTCGAGCCACCCTCACTGGGGGTGGGGTCAATATAAAAAAAAACTGGAGATTGTTAACTTCTCCAGTTTCTTTTAACTTCTTGATTATTGCCCTGATACTGGAAATGGGCATTTTCAAACATTGAGCAAGCAAGCAAGTTTATTTATATAGCACAATTCAGACATAGAAGCAATTCAATGTGCTTTACAAAGAAAAAAAATATATAAAAATACAATAGAATAAAAACAATTACTAGAACAAAAACATCTGCTTTACATAGAATAAGAAAATCAAAATAGAATAAAAACAAAATAAAAACTAAGCTATTGTCTTAAAGCCATTTCCTGATTTGTGAAGCTCAACAACCTTTTGGTGTACATCATTACTGTATTATCTGGACTTTCATAGTGATGACTATGGGAATTTGGCCTGTGTGTCACCTCATGTGTACCCCAGTCAAACAGGATGCCATGGCTTACCACTTAAGTGTTCCTAATCACTCAGGTGAACTTAAAAATGTAAAATATGAGGAATAATGGAAATATAAATCAGTTAGATTTTACTTAACAATATTTTACTTAACAATAATTTCTAGGGGTGCCAATAATTCTGGCATACATGCTTTGGAGAAAAATATTTAATTTATTTCACATTTCTTTTCAATAACTTTTCTTTTACTAAAGATAAAATTGGTGTTAATATTTTGAATGAAAGACCTTGAGGATAAACAGCAAATAATGTTTTTCACAGCATGTTTTGCTCATATTTACCAAGGGTGCCAACATTAGCGGAGGGCACTGCATTCCCCCCATATTAGGTGGAATGGTTCACTTAACATTTCTTTTTTAGGCTGGTGTGTTTATTAAAATCTTTGGTACATGCACGAAAGAGATGGCAATTCTTGGCTTTACTTCTATATTTTAGTCTGTTGAGGGTGTCTGACAGGCGTGGACAGAAGTGTCAATGCTGAACAGAGGTTTCAATGCAGGTCAAGCTGACCTACAGGAGACAGATAAATTTGAAAAAAATTGAGACAAAGCCAGCATATTAGGTTTGCCAAAGTCTACAATTTGGTTGATTTAAAGGAAAGAAAACACTGGTTCATTCAGTGAAGGGAAATTACCTGTTGGAATACCTTTTAAATGGAAGACCAAAGAATGCTCACCATAATGAAAAATGTTTATTTCACATACATTTTTTTCAATAATTTCAATTACATTTTAGAGGATTAACCGACAACAAAAATTGACATTTTTATTCACAGCCCATTTTGCTCATTTTTACCAAGGGTGTCAATATTAGTGGAGGGCACTGTATCAGTTAATTTCAGGGTCCATTACTGGAACCAATTCTATGGAACGCCAGATGTTCTGGTTTCAAATATTAAAGTCCTACATATTTTACATGGATGATGGTACAATACTGTCAGTTTATTGTAATGTGTACTCTGATGTGACCAATCCTATACTGTGTTCCTGCATGCTTCGGTTTGCTATAGAGCTACGTTGTCCCTCCCAGAGCTTAATAGAATAGCGCTCTACTTTGTTTCAAGCCTTTCAGGTTAAAGCATTATCTAACCCCTATTTATCTCAGAGAATAAATTCTCTTCAAATACAGCGACTGTAGCCAAGTGGCAAATAAGATAGGTAGTAAAAGCATTGCTGCGGTGTGTTATTAAGTGTTCACCTGCCATTTGGCTTGTGACTCCCTGACGTGTGTCAGATCTCTGCAAAGGTCAGGGACTCACAGAGGCTGGCAGTTTGAAGTTTTCAACAGCACCGGGGTGTGAGGCTAGAACCCCCCCGTTCCCCTCCATCCTCCTATCCTGCCTCTCTCTACCTGTCACTGTCACATCAGCTCTGTGGAAGAGCTGCCTGTTGCTTGGTTACAGATTAAAACACAATCGACACAGTCATGACAGCCGTGGTGATTAGAGTTGATGGTGGTTTCTGTCCTAGTCTGTCTGTCTATCTGTTTGTACCTACGTCTTCGGCTTGTTTGACTGTTCCAGGTCAGATGTTGAATGGACAGAGGGGCAATGTACAATGACTCAAACAGCAAACAGTCACTCATATATATTTGAGTGCTGAGCAAATAGGGCTTTTCAAGGTCGGTTTGGTTTCCGTTACACAATAAATGTGATTTTCTGTAACAGTTTAGCGTTTTTATTTCATTAATTTTACATTGCATTTAAATTTCGTTTTCCTATCAGAAAGAAAAGACATTAAGAACGTTCTCTTTATTAAGAGTGCCCTGTTGACATAGATAAAAGGCATGCATAATACCCACCAAAAATTAACAAAAACACCAAGCACTCCAACATTTCAGATTTCTACATTTAAACAGCAAGCACACAGGGAGAAATTAAAAGCAAGTACATTTCTCCCCAGGAGAAACCTCCAGCAATGCATTAACTCATTGAAATTCTCATTTAGTCTGCATAAATATTGTAGCAAATTCAAATTCTGTGGAACATGCTCATTTAAGGCAGCCTTTCCTGCCTTTGAGATTACTTTGCGTATAATTATTAATATCTTGTGTGTTATATGTCATTGTTTTTATTTTAATAATTTATGTTAGATATACTGGTTTGTGCAAACAGAATACCTTTTGGCATTTCCTGGGTGCTAAAATTTTACACTATTCACTCAATTTCTCTTAGTAATCGAGCATTAAACAGTGTAGGGAATCATCATGCAATCTGAATTGCTTTCTAATATACATTTTTATACCTTAATAGCAAAACGTGTAAGTATAACTTGCCAGAGTTAGTTTGGAAGCGTTGTTTTTGTATTTCACAAGGTGGGAGTGAACTGGGGATGTACCCTTTGGGAGTGTTTCACAGACAGAGATTAGGCTTTGTGCTGAACTAAAAAATCAAACCCAAATGCGCGTTTGTAAAAAAAAGAAATTTGTCCAGGATTTAGCTTAATCTGTGTTTGTGAAACCAGTCCTTTAGGTCTGAATTATGGGTCCTTGAAAATTCCATGTATTTAGTTCTGTTTGCATTCAGCACCTATTTAACATCTAAAGGCCTTTTCACACGCAAAGACTGGCCCTGGGCTTGCTTAGTCTGTATTCACAAAAAGTTTGTTAACCCAGGGCATGTGAATAATCTTACATGTGCTACAATGTGATCAATGTTACTCTCCCATGATTCAATTAACGACTTTCTGAAATTGGTTTATCAAGATGCCCACCCTGTCAGCATTTGCTTTGACAACTTCATTAATACTATGCGAAGAAAGAGAAAAACGACGTTGTGAAAATATGAACATGAGGTGGAGAATGTGTCTAGTTCGACCTTTTATCTTTTAAAATAGTTCCTAGATTTATTTCAAAAGCTAGCTACAATAGCTACTTTGCTCAGATAAAGCCAATATACTGAAACGACTAAAGTTTGCTGTGTGAAAGGACCCGAAACAGAGCTACAATGTAGCTATTGGTAATGGAGTGCGTCACGAGCATAATGTAAATTAGGTGAAGGTAGTGGCACACATGTTTTCCACACATCCAGTCTTAGATCCAATATGACATATTGAGCTGGATTTCTTTGTGGTTATAGCTATCATTGCACCAGTACTTCTTTATCTGTGATTATTGCGCTAAAGAAAATCTTTGACAGTTAGTTTTTGAGTTTTTTCCAAAATGCATAACGAAATAATGACAAATAATTTTATGGGTTGGTTGTGTCCATTACTGTAATGCTTATTATTTAACATGATTTATTCAGAAATCTTTATTAAAATAAATGCATTACATTGTATTTAATTACTTAATTATTTAATTAAAGTCAGTCATCTCATATATGCTTATATTACCAGCCCCTACAGTAGCCAGACAGCCATGCAATGTTATTTCTTCACTTAACTCATTTTACGTATTTTGGTAGGCGAAGAGTGGAGAGCTAGATAGTAGTAATGGAGGTGCAGGTGTATTGATATTTTTTTGGCTGTAACTTCAACGTTATATATGTAGAACAAATAAAGAGTCATTGCTCAGATCATTTATTTCTATTTTTAATTCTCTCAAGTGTCTTAGACTTTTGCACAGTACTGTTATGTACGAACTATTTGAAAGGGGCCTTGGACAGACAGATAATTTACACAATCAAAATGGAGTGAGGGGTGACAACAAGACATCGACCGCCCGTACATTAATCCCTCAGTAGTAGCCCAACCTCCTTTAAACCCAGAGATTCGCAAGATGTGTGGGCCAGGCTGAACTTTTCCCCGCCGTGCCAGAATGAAGACGTAACGAGGCTCTTTCTGACAGACTAATTATGTAAGCTCCTGGGGAGGAAGTGTCTGTCTGGCACACCTGGGCTTTCGCCCGGTAACACGACACCTCCGCGTAGCACGACACCTCCGCGTAGCACGACACCTCCGCTAATTGGGTGGTTTGTGTTAACACCCCGCTACAGCGCGCTGCTGCTAACCAGTTGAAAGGAAGACCGCACCGTCTGTGTTTTCATTTAGTGCCTTCCATTCCAACCACTGTTAAGGCAAGCCATTTCGATTCCCTCACACATGAGAGGAGTCTTCCTCAAGGCAACAGAAGGAGCGTGGATCTGAAGAGGGTAGAAAGACAAGACAAGGGTAGACAGGGGTGGATGTTTTCCGCTGAAGAGCACCATGTCGCCCCCTGGTCGTCCGTGCTTGTCACTGTCATTTCTCCACGGCTTTTTTCCTCCTCCTGTTGGTCCTCCGACTCTCCCACCCAGAAAGCTCTTGTGCCCTGTTGCCTAGCAACCGGTGCCAATGCCGTGTTTGAGCGGCGGGGTCGTGGCGGGGGTCTCATGATGTGCCAGGTCATGCTTGTGCGATGACGGTCTAACAGGCTGTCTCCGGTTGTAACGCTCTCTGGAGAGGTCAGCCAATCATTGGCGGGGATGGGGGGCTAAAAGACAGCCCACTGGGATGGGTAAGCCAATCAACTTTGTGTTAACTGACATCAATACATAGAGATTCTTATAAGGGGAATGGCTGTCACTCACGTAGTGGTAAATACAACACACGTGTGAATGTGAACACGCAACCTTTCACACAGACAAGTGCCAGCAAAGCATTAAAGCATCCTGACCTGGCAAGGCGAAAAATCTGTTGTTGTTCTGTCCTTGAGCAAGACAGTTAACGCTAACTGCTCCTGTAAGTCATTCAGGATAAGAACGTCTGCCAAATTACTTCAACACAGGAGGTGAACAGGAGAGCAGCCAAATGAACCCCATCGCTCTACTCTGTGAGACACGTCCTCTCATGGTACGCAACAGTTTGCAATTAGATGCACAGATGTGATCACAGGAAAACAATCCTATCCCTAACATCATGCTGAAATGTGATCCGCCCGAGGAACTGAAAGGAAGCCTAGCATGCACAGTTTGTGGCCTAAAAGACCTCAACCTTTTATGGGAATACGTTTTGGCCGGGTTAACCTGACCTTTAGATGTGTCTACTGGGGACGTCCTCTTTGTGTGTGTGTGTGTGTGTGTGTGTGTGTGTGTGTGTGTGTGTGCGCGAGTGTGTGTGTGTGTGTGTGTGTGTGTGTCCTTTGAGGAAAATTTGGTAAAGGGATTTACTGAGGATGCTCCGTGTCCCCACCCACGGGGTTCCTCCGTCTATCTGCCTGTCAGCTGTGCTCTCATGTAAACGTCCTTAATGGTCCGGTCAACGTTGTTACCAATTGGCTCTGTATTACTTCTTTTCTTTAAATACATTTGTCCATTATAATGTCTGTTAAGGTATTCAAAGCGCTTCAGGGAAACGAGGGATGGAGAAATAGAAAGAGAGAAAGGGAAATAGAAAAAAAGAGGGAGGGAAAAAAGCACACGTGTGCGCCAGAGAGAAGGATAGAAAAAAATACAGATAGACAGGCATGGAGTTCTGTTAGCCAAGCGTTACAGAGATCCCATTACCTTCCAGAGTCAGTACCGCATGCAGGGCCATAACGGATATTGATTTCTCTGAAAAGTCAATCTACCTTCTCAGTAAATATTTTGGCTTCTGGTCAGTCCCGGCCAGGAGCTGAGCCTCACAAAATACCATGTCCCAAAAGCTTCCTTCCATCCTTGTGCTGTCTCCACTACAGTGTGAATTATCCAACTTAACCAATCCCCTTAAATTCCCCATGATGTTTTTGTAACTATTTTTTAAATCACCACTGTTTATTTCATGAAGATAACCTACAATATACAGTATAGGTTATTATTTATTTACCAGGGCTGCCTCTTATGGCCCTTGTGGTACTCAGTCTGATTGTGCGGGCATTCTGTAGACAGTAATTTGTAGATATTTACATACATAGCCCTGATTGGCTAATAGCATGGCCTCTTGTGTTTTATAATCAGATCAGATTGTAATGTGATGTCATCATGTGTTTCCAAAATTCCTGGCTCAACTGAGCTAAAATAACTACGGTGTGTATTTTTTTAAACCGCTCTTACATTAAAACGTAAATTTTTCAGGGTTATGTTGACCTTAGTTTGGCAATATAAACAAACAAAAATATTTTTTTGACAGAACTGTCCCTTTAATCAGTGTTACTATTTTCAGTTGGGTGAAAACTGTGTTTACTGCTCGCTGGGAGGAGATATGAAAATGTCTGTTGAGTAAAATTACAAATAGCTGTTTGCTTTTGGAAGGCAACCATGTTGGTTTAGCTATATGTCTAAATATCGAATAAACTTGTGATCATATTGCAACTGTTTGCCTTATGTTGTGTGTTACAGTAGATTTAGGGAGCATTTCAGTCAAAGGGAAGCAGGCTCATGTTGTTTGACATCAGTGTCCAAAGATCATCAGGACTGTACAATGTGTTTGACCATTTCTTGTTTCTTTGGAAATAGATAAAGAACTTGAGCTCTTAAAGGCATGTGATTTTGGGTAAGAGACAGGACTTCAACCCAAAATCTGTAAAACCATTTTCAACCAGGTTTATAATAAAATTTATACAGTACAGTACCTGTCAGAAGTTTGGACACACTTACTCATTCAAGGGTATTTCTTTATTTTTTTAATTTCTATTTTTTCTATTTTAAAAATGCTATAATAATAGTGAAGACCTCAAAACTATGAAATACCACAAATATAATCATGTAACAACCAAAAAAGTGTTAAACAGATCAAAATACATTTCGCATTACACATTCTTTAAAGTAGCCACCCTTTGCCGTGATGACAGCTTTGCACACTCTTTGCATTCTCTCAAACAACTTATTGAGGTAGTCTCCTGAAACGCATTCCAAATTAACAGACATGTCTTGTTAAAATTGAATTTGTGGAATATCTTTCCTTCCAAATGCGACTGATCAGTTGTGTTTGATGGTAGGGTTGATATACGTAAGACCATCACTATGTCTGTACTGGAGTAGTCCATATTATGGCAAGAATAAGCTCAAATAAGCAAAGGGAAACAACAGTTCATAATCTCTTTAAGAGATGAAGGTCAGTTAATCAGGAAAATTTCAAGAACTGTGAGTGCAGTCGCAAAAACCCATCAAGTGCAATGAAACTTGCACTCATGAGGACTGCCACAGGAAAGAAAGACCCATAGTTATTTAAATTTCAAGTTCATTAAAGTTACCAGCCTCAGAAATCTGCAATTAACTGCACCTCAGATTGTAGGCCCAAATAAATGCTTTACAGAGTAAAGACACATCTTAACATCAACTGTTCAGAGGAGAATGTGTAAATCAGGGATTTATGGTTGAATTGCTGCAAAGAATCTGAACACTGAAGGACATTAATTATAAGAAACTTTCATGGGCCAAGAAAAACAAGAAATGGACTTTAGACTGGTGGAAATCTGTCCTTTGGCATGATGAGTCCAAATTTGAGAAATTTTCTTCCAACTAGTGTCTTTGGAAGACGAAAAGTAGATGGAACGAATGATGTCTGCAAGTGTGATTCCCACCAGTGAATCATGGAGGAGGGTGTGTGATTGTGTGGGGATGCTTTGCTGGTGACACTGTCGTTGATTTAGTTCAAATTTAAGGCACACTCAACTTGCATGGCTGCCACAGCATTCTGCAGCAATACACTGTCCCATATGTATATATGTATACTTCAGAGATACTGCTTAAATGTTTGAATTCAGTTTTCAGATATTATATATTCAACGTAGCATATACATTATTTATAATATTTTGTACTACGGGCATAACCTGAAATATGGAAATGTGAGTCTGGATATCAACCTCCTCAAATAATCAACAAAGAGTCCAATAAATATAAGGCAGACAACATCTCTTTCTCCTGCAGGCTCTCTGGGCCACATCCTTTTATATTTTTATCTTAATTTAATCTCCATTCGCCAGCCACAACTACAGCATTAAGAGAGCAGCACTCCATAAAATAATAAGCCCATCATGACAATACCCCCCCGTTAATATTCCCACTTTCATAGGATGTACATACCAAACACCCAGAGATACTTAAACTTACAGAATGTTATATCTACACGCGGTACAATACGTGCATTCACAAATGAAAACACGAGACGAATACCGATGTATCTTAGAAACATGCTGTCCAGCACATCAACTCATGGGCATATTCACACACCTGCTCATATATGCCTGCGCACCGTACAAGCTCCCTGGGACATTTAATGTGTGGTGTTTTATCACTGTGTGTTATCTATCTGAAATGTAGTAGGATAATTCCCCCTCCCCCACACCCCCGATTCAAATGTAACACACGGAGCGCTCAGGGAAAACGGGTCAGGGTGAATAAACACTATCTCCCGGGAGTCTTAGCCCCCAGGCCCGGTTAATGTATTGATTTTACAGCGCTGCTCCGTGATAAAACTATTTCATGAATTCCAATGAGTCTTCTACCGGGCTGCCATGAAGGGACAGAAACACAATCACTGTCACGCAGAATGTTGTCATTGTGTTCTACTGGTTGCGTAATGTGTTAGTTTTAAGATGGGGGGGGGCTCTCAGCTTTAATCTGTTCTCATTTAGTGCCGTGCCCTCTCGACGCTGCCTTGAGACCTGCTGCTCAAACGAATAATTTTGACGGTTTAATGTTATCGTGAAAGCACCTGTTCACTCGGTTTTCATGAAGGCAGGCGCTGCTTGAAACATTGGTCGGAGCAGCCACCCCGCGGACACAGTTCTACGTCGCGCGTGCACTTAGGATTCACTGAGAGGACGTTGTTAAAGACCGGGGTGTTATTGCATTATGTTAAGTTGTTTCCATTAAAAACTGTGGGAGACGTTCTGGGGGAGTTGGGGCGGGTCTACGCAGGAGGTGTGCAAAGCGGCTAATGGCCTTATCGTTGGTGGCGAACGGTGTTGTCAGAACGGGGTGGTGGACTGGGGCTGGCGGGGACAGACGAGATGCCGGACTCAGTTCGGCACCAGCCAGGTCCATCTGCTCGTCACCTGGCCTTGGCACGAGGGAGACCGGGTAATGACAGGGAAAGAATGGCATCAGCAGGCAGGAGCCCAGAGGTAATTACAGACTGGAACCCATGCAGAAACAACACATCTGGATCCACCGGGCAAGTATGGGAGGATGCCACGTAGCTGGGCATATCAGCCTGGATCCATGATGGTTTATCTGTCATACCGGGAAGCGGCTCTACGTCAGCCTGGAGATTGGAGGGGGAAAAAATCAACCCCGCTCAACTCTTTTCACCCCCCCCCCCCCCTTGCTTGAAAGCAGAAATG
>JACXGI010002729.1:6288-44182 GCA_016801175.1 Esox masquinongy | reverse complement strand
TCTGGAGAGATAGTCTCTCTAGGAGTCACACATTGTTTCCCCTTGAGACATATGATATAGGCATTGGACTGTGTGATCTGAATGTGGGGCAGCTGAGGTTGAACCAGTAATAGAAGTCTGCTGTGCTCCGTCATTAACATTTAGCCCATGAATAACGTCAGCCACATTAAAGCACTGGAGTCCACTGTGAGAATGAGAAAAGTTGGACGATTTAATGGAAGCCTCCAGCCACTCAGTCGGCCCCACTCAGGTTTGAGGCCTTCTTTAAATGGCCCTTGCTTGAATGTCTGGCCTGAGCTATCTGGAGCCTCCCAGTATGGAGATGTGGTTTCATTTCTGACTGGGTTTTGGAGCGTCGATGGCCGCTTTCACAACTCCATTTCACCACAAAATGGAGCTATCGCCGCGTGCAGTCTAACTCTCTCCTTCCCCCTCCCGTCCTCTCTCTCCCCACACACTGCTCTCTTAAATTAAGATTTGTGTAATTAAATTGATAAAAGTCATGCCAATACGCTTCGTGGGTCCGGACCTGATTCAGAATGCCACACAGCTGTGGAGAGTCGCCGAAGTTCTACCTTTGATGTGGCGTTCTCTATTATTGAAAATAATTGGATTTCCCCCTCCCATCCCCCACACACTTGTGCCCATTCTGGGCATGCTCAGTTAATCGACCTCTCGAGTGTCTGCATGTAGCGGCGGTGGTGCCGGCCGGCCCATCTTTGTTCCTTCCTGCGAGGTTTCAGAAGGGCTTGCGGAAGCATGAGGTCCTGGTTGTGATTGAAGCAGGGATTTGGCTCACAGCGGTGCCGGGACACAGCAGCGGAACAGAGTTCAGGGTTCACGGCGCAGGTTGGAGTTACGGCGAGGTGCCTGGCAGTAAAGTCCGGGACTTGGGGGAACAGCAACAGCCAGGCCCAGTGGATCTCACTTCCTCTTTACTTCTATATCGGCTTGGCCCGGCTCACTGGCTCATAGGCAGCTGGCCGGCATCCACACACGGCGGAACCGCTGATAATCAGCAGGAAGAGACCCCTGATGATTGGTCGGCTTCTACTTCAAGACGCCCGCTAACCACTCGGCCTTCTCTGCTTGCTCCTCAGAATGCCAAGCGAACTAAATGCTAGCATTTTAAACCCCCCCCCTCGCGCCCCACCCTCCGGCAAACTATGGAGAAGGTCTATAACGTTACATCAATCTCTGCTCCATTTGTGTCAGGTGTAATGTGATTTTAATTGCTGTTGGAAGGGAATGAGTGCCTTATGATTTGCCTCTATATGTCAGCCTCTATCAGCTGTGGACAGACATTTGTTTTCTCAAGCAGAAAACTAATAATATTTAAATGTACTTCAGATTATCTAAAGTGGAATGTAATACAAAATACATTTTATTGTATTTTATTATCATTTAGTTTATGAAATACAATTTAAAAAACATCAAAATGTCTAGCATCATGTTGTTTCTGCTCCGCCACAGACCTGCCTTCCAGTTTCACTGACAAACCTACACACACAAAGTTACACTACCGTTCAAAAGATTGGGGTCACTTAGAAATTTCTTTGTTTACCATTAAAACATACATGAAATTAGTATGAACAGGAGATTTTGCCACTGTCAAGGTTAGAAATAATGATTTTTACAATAATTCAGACTTTGCTTTCGTTCGAGAAATCCTCACTTTGCAGCAATTTTAGCCTTGCAGACCTTTGGCATTCTAGTTGTCAGTTTCTTGAGGTAATCTGAAGAGATTTTACCCAATGCTTCCTGAAGAACCTCCCACAAGTTGGATTGGCTTGATGGGCACATACAGTATCTCACAGAAGTGAGTACACCCCTCACATTTTTGTAAATATTTGAATATTTAGAAATGACACTTTGCTACAATGTAAAGTAGTGAGTGTAGAGCTTGTATAACAGTGTAAATTTGCTGTCCCCTCAAAATAACACAACACACAGCCATTAATGTCTAAACCGCTGGCAACAAAAGTGAGTACACCCCTAAGTGAAAAAGTCCAAATTGGGCCCAAAGTGTCAATATTTTGTGTGGCCACCAATATTTTCCAGCACTGCCTTAATCCTCTTGGGCATGGAGTTCACCAGAGCTTCACAGGTTGCCAGTGGAGTCCTCTTCCACTCCTCCATGACGACATCGCGGAGCTGGTGGATGTTAGAGACCTTGCGCTCATCCACCTTCCGTTTGAGGATGCCCAACATATGCTCAATAGGGTTTAGGTCTGGATACATGCTTGGCCAGTCCATCACCTTTACCCTCAGCTTCCTTAGCAAGGCAGTGGTGGTCTTGGAGGTGTGTTTTGGGTCGTTATCATGTTGGAATACTGCCCTGCGGCCCAGTCTCCGAAGGGAGGGGATCACGCTCTGCTTCAGGTTGTCACAGTACATGTTGGCATTCATGGTTCCCTCAATGAACTGTAGTTCCCCAGTGCCAGCAGCACTAATGCAGCCCCAGACCATGACACTCCCACCAACATCCTTGACTGTAGGCAAGACACACTTGTCTCTGTACTCCTCACCTGGTTGCCGCCACACACGCTTGACACTATCTGAACCAAATAAGTTTATCTTGGTCTCATCAGACCACAGGACATGGTTCCGGTAATCCATGTCCTTAGTCTGCTTCTCTTCAGCAAACTGTTTGCAGCCTTTCTTGTGCATCATCTTTAGAAGAGGCTTCCTTCTGGGACGACAGCCATGCAGACCAATTTGATGCAGTGTGCGGTGTATGGTCTGAGCACTGACAGGCTGACCCCCCACCCCTTCAACCTCTGCAGAAATGCAGGCAGCACTCATACGTCTATTTCCCAAAGACAACCTCTGGATATGAAGCTGAGCACGTGCACTCAACTTCTTTGGTCGACCATGGCGAGGCCTGTTCTGAGTGGAACCTGTCCTGTTAAACCACTGTATGGTTTTGGCCACCGTGCTGCAGCTCTTTATGTAGAGCAACAATTCTTTTTTTCAGATCCTCAGAGAGTTCTTTGCCATGAGATGCCATGTTGAACTTCCAGTGACCAGTATAAGGGAGTGTGAGAGCGATAACACCAAATTTAACACACCTGCTCCCCATTCACACCTGAGACCTTGTAACACTAACGAGTCACATGACACCGGGGAGGGAAAATGGCTAATTGGGCCCAATTTGGACATATTCACTTAGGGGTGTACTCACTTTTGTTGCCAGCGGTTTAGACATTAATGGCTGTTTGTTGAGTTATTTTGAGGGGACAGCAAATTTACACTGTTATACAAGCTCTACACTCACTACTTTACATTTTAGCAAAGTGTCATTTCTTCAGTGTTGTCACATGAAAAGATAGAATCAAATATTTACAAAAATGTGAGGGGTGTACTCACTTCTGTGAGATACTGTATGTACCATACAGTCAAGCAGCTCCCACAACAGCTCAATAGGATTGAGATCTGGTGACTGTGTTGGCCACTCCGGGCGCTAAACTGGCCTGCCTGCAGTCCAGACCTGTCACGCATTGAAAACATTTGTTGCATTATGAAATGAAAAATATGACAGAGACCCAGAACTGTTGAGCAGCTGAAATTCTATATCAAGAAAAAATGGGAATGTATTCCACTTTCAAAACTATATCAACTGGTCTCCTCAGTTCCCAAACGCTTACTTTGGGAACTGAGGAGTATTGTTAAAAGAAGTGGTGATGCAACACCATGGTAAACATGCATCTGTCCGATCACTGTGGCTGGCATCTAATTCAAAATGGGCATGTATTTTTCCAAAAACAATTCAATTTCTCACTTTCGACATTTGATATGTTGTCTTTGTACTATTTTCAGTTAAATATAGGGATAAATGATTTGCACATCAGTGCATTCTGTTTTTATTACCATTTTACGCAGCGTCCCAACTTTTTTGGAAACAGGGTTGTATATGACTGACCAAGATGCTTAGCTCTGAACCAACAGTGCCCGTCTTCCAGCTGAACCTGGTAGACATGGCTGAAATCTTTTTTCCCTCAGACTAAAAGTGCATTAGAACAGATAACACAAAAACACAGCATTCAGGATATTCAGACTAGAGATATAGAGGTCCAGGTTGCTCACCGAAGTGTTACTCCAAGCACACATAGCTTTACCTGCATTAACCTGAGCTAAACCGAGACCCCATTCAAGCTTCCCTCAACCAGTCCCGACAAAGCTTCCAATCCATTTAGACACAGCTCTTTCAAGCTTACACTGCATTTCAGCAGTTACTCTGACCTGGTCGTTACACATGAACATAACCCAGCTTATTGTAACCTAGGATTCATCTTTAAATCTTGCAGTTCGTTAAGGCACAGTGAAGACTAAGACAATTTGCTAAAGCCGTCTTCCCTTTTTGAACAGGTACATCCAGGGAGCGTCATCTCCCAAGGACATGGTCATCATTGTGGATGTGTGAGTATCTAGACGTTTTGTCTTTCCTCCAGCACTCCTTCCTTCTTCCTCTAGTTCTCTTTCAGCCCGTGGGCGGCAGCAGGGAAGATCTCTAGTGCCACCTATTGGTTCACTGGGAATCTACGTGTCTGATTAAATGAGAATCTCGATTTCGCCTCTCGATCATGTTTATCTCCACAGACCTCTCGCTATTATATGCGTGTTATGGAGGTACAATGCCAAGATTAGCGTTTTGAATGCACGCTGAAAGTCACTGTGATTGGGACACGGGACGATTGTGACGCTTGTTTGTATGTCAACATATACATCTTCATCTTCACCAGACAAGGGTTTGTCTCTGTCTGGAGGTGTTTCAAGATGGGTGCCGTTTAGATTCGAGCGTACAGCTCAACGGTACCTGTCGGTCTGAGTTCTGTGTCGTGGTGTTTCCGTCTGTAGGAGCGGTAGTGTCAGCGGACTCACTCTGAAGCTCATGAAGAACTCTGTGGTGAAGATGCTGGATACTCTGTCTGATGACGACTACGTGAATGTGGCCAGGGTGAGTGTCCTGGCTCAGAAGGCTACGATTGCTCTGATTCTGTCGTACGGCTCGTGGTGACTCCATCACGCCACACACCCAAAATGACCGTCCTGACAATCCTGGACTATGGGCACATAGTTTTCAGGATTGCCAATGAAAGTTCCTTATTATATTAGATATAACTTAACCACACCACCATCCCCTCTTTGGCAGCCTTTTAAACACGCGTGACTGTGAGTTTTGCACTGTAGTTAGCTGCATATACAACACCAGACCCTTTTAGGTAAGTTTCCACTGTATGTGCGTTCATTAACGTCTGTTATTCCAATAGCTACTCCTTAAATACACACTTCTTTCGCCTGTTATTCATTTAGGTTCTCCCCCACCGATTAGATTTGTATGTTTATTTCCAGTGTACATATTGTTTATTATAATGCTTGCGTTTTTTGTGTGATTCTATGGATTGTCTGATTTGTTTTTTGCCAGGAAGTCATTGAAATAAGAACTGATGCTCAACTGGCTTACCTGGTTAAATACCAGGTTGATTAAATACTCCAATACTCCCTTTCACTCAATTACACACAAAGGACATGTCACTCATCAATATCAAATGACCATGTCTTAACATGGCTGTAAATGCGACATAAGCACAATGTTGGTTTGTAAGTCGCGAGGAAACTTTCACCCAGGTCCTGATCACGTAGTCAGTGGTAATCGCATCGTTTTGCTGTGAAAACGTATTTGCCTCATGGGGATGATCTAATCCTACGCTGTTGCAACCTCTTAGTCTCTGTGTGATTAAGCCAGTCTATCTCTCATCCGCTGACTCCGTGCATTCCAGGGTTTTAATTAGGTGAATGATGCATTCTCATTCACTGCCTACGAATGCATGCATGCAGGCACATACCCAAGACACACACACACACACACACACACACACACACACACTGGTTGGGTAGCCCTGTTTGGAGACTTGGGTGGGTAATCCTCAATAATCCAGTGCTCTTAGTCAGTGTAAATCCCAGCTCTAAGAGGCTGAAATGAGCGTGGTAATCTGGGTGGGAACGAGGCTGATTTCCACCAATATAAAAAAAGAAGAGGTCTGAAGTACAGATGACGTAGCTTAATTCGAGACATTTGGTGACAGTAGGAAAATAATCCTGCAGCAACAGGAAATGTGAATTGTGACATGGATTGCAAAATTGAATGGACTTTGGTAAAGATGTTTTTCTTCAGGGTAAATCAAGTCTGTAAAAAAGGCCACAGTAAACATGTCACCCCCCCACGAATGGTACAGTTCCCCCTTTTGTCAGTTGAGATGTCGCAGGTGACTAACGAATCCGTTAATCATCCGGGGCCAATCAGTGTAATTTAGTAAATGCCAGATGCATCATTCACCCATGTTTAGTCAAAATCATCTGAGATATCGCGTAGGTTAACTAGACTCATATCCTTGATATCCAATATCAGATTCAAATTTAACATGCTCCTATTATAGCGCATGCATATGCTGGTGTTTGTGTGTGTCTATTGGTCTGCTTATATAAGTCACCTACAGTAATGTCCTTCATACAATGGTTATTCAAGCCCTCTGCAATTGGATCCATCAAATATTCCGAATATTCCCTTTATTATAAAAAATACTAATTGCAGTTACAAATATTACAACTGTTTATCTTTTAACCTCTGATGCGACAAACTTGTGTAATTACCTTTATAACAGACGTGATGCATTTGATTACATACATATGCAATTTTTATATCATGCTCTGTGACAAGGTGATTTTTTTGTAAATCTGACTGCTATAGTTTAGGTAATTGTTCTTTTTTTGCCATTAATAAACAAACATCAAACTACACAAGCAGGAATATATCTCTGCTTTTCGTGCGGCCAAATATTTCACCTACGTTATGCTATCATTCTGCCTTGAAAATGTCAACTGATTTTAAAGTTGACCTTCAACAAGAAAGGCCATTAAAAATGTGACATTACAGACATCGCTATTCGATGCTAATCATATGCAGACACACTATTTCTGTTTGGCGCAGACATTCCCGCACATGCGGTCACACACACACACGCGCGGTCACACACACACACACACACAAGTCCAGGACTAATTGTAATTTTGCCAAGGAGATGAGATCTTGGCTGAATTGATATTATCGTGGGTGGGTGATTGTTCTTGGTTTGCGTTGGAATTCCAGGTGCACCTGTTCTTTATGTGGAACGATGAAATTATCAATGTTTATTGCCAAAGTGCCACAGAGCTGCCCACAGCTGCAAATTCCCCCTCCTTGTCCTGTCTCTCTCTCTCACACACACACACACACACACACACACACACACACTACAGATGGAGTGGCACTCACTCAATGCCAGCAACTGAGCAGCGTGGTCAAAACCAGGCAAGTTAAATGGACAGCTCCTCATTACCGTCCCTCTTCTCTTTCTCTCACAGTTTAGCGAGAAGGCCGAGGCGGTGGTCCCCTGCTTTAAGACCTTGGTCCAGGCCAACAAGAGAAACAAGAACATCTTCAAGGAGTCCATCATGAACATGCACGCCAAAGGAACAACCGACTACAAGTCTGGCTTCCAGTTCGCCTTCGAACAGCTGCTCAATGTAAGCGAGCCAGCCGGCGGTTAGCCAGCCGGCGGTTAGTCAGGCGCTGTGGGGTGCATGTCAGGGTGTTCAGTTAGCTTAGGTCCTCCGCGAAACGGCCGTGGCACGAGCCGCGTGCAATTGTGCGACCGCCATCGGAATAAGTATGGATAATGGAGCCGTTCTTCCCGATGTCCGGGATTTACGATGTGAGGATTTCGCCTTGTCTGAAAGGAGACCACAAGGGAGGCCGTTCAGTCTGCCTTATTAGGAAACGCCGCGGCAGTGAAATGTTGGCACCGGTTCGGTACGGCCAGGTGTCGGTCGTTCCCCTCCGCGTGCCGCTTCTCCCTGTCGGCCCGGCTGCACGGGCGCTGCTTCAACTCGGCTCTGTGTGCCCCGGTATTTTTTTGGAGGCTGCCGCACTAATGGGCTCTGATGGGGTGATTGATGACAGAAGCCCAGGGAGCGTCAGCCACAGACACTTGATATTCCTGTGGTGGCCCAGGAGGCACGGAGCCAACTGCTCTGCCTAGCCCGAACCCGGCCTGCCCACCCTCCAACCCCCCCCCCCAACCACCACCCGCCCCCAGCAGATTGAGAAATAAAAGTGCCTTTTAATCAGTGTCTGTCGCGCGCTCCCCGTGATTGGTGGCAGAAGCACAATAAAAATGTATAATTGTGGCAATATTATTTATCTTTATTAGAATCTTGTCAGAGTGACGCGCCGCCGGGCCGCATATCAATGGCAGCTGTCAGGCAGACAGACCGGGGGAGAGGAGGGGAGGGAGAGCAGGGGCTACGCCTAGAAGCCAATCCATATCGCCGCGGAATGCTAAGAACAGATGCCTCAGCGCGGTACACGTTCGTCCGCCAGATATATCACCCTGCACACAGAGATAGGTCCACTTCAAGCCCAGATAGGTGGACACATTGTGTGCCACGCTCGCAGCTACCAGATAGTGCTAAAAAAAATAAAAAAAATAACGGAAGCCACAGTTGTTCGAAGGCGAACTGGAAGACAGACTTGTCCTTCGCTCAAGCGCTCCTCTGACCTGTGACGAACCGAGCTGCCGGTGTGATTTCCTGGAAGGAGAGGCGATGCTTCACCATGTCTTCATGTCTGATCTGCTCCACCATTTCTGGACGGTCCCTTCCCCCTCCCGCACTAATCACTGTCTCTTTCTCTTTGTATCCATCTCTGTACCTCTGCATCGCTTTCCCCTCTCTCCCCGTCGACCCTTCTCTCTGTCGGTTCGGCAGGATACCGGCGCCCCCAGGGCGGGCTGCAATAAGATGATAATGATGTTTACCGATGGGGGGGAGGATCGTGCTCAGGACATCTTTGAGAAGTACAACTGGCCCAACAAAACTGTGAGTCATCGTCGTTGTCGTCGTCGTCCCCCCCGCCCCAAAAGACAATGACCTATTCATCAACCCTTGCCTTCCAATGAATCAGTAGTCCATGAGCTGTTAGACCAGCCAGCGTTCACACCTCTCCCAATCTCTTCTTCGTCTTTAATAAATATTTAGTCTTTATCAGATTATATATGTCAACAGCTAGATGATGCAGCTAGATACAACATGTCCATCCTTGGACATAGTAGATCCGGTGTCTTTTTCTAGATTTCATCCACATTGTTTCTCTCTCTCTTTATCTCTCTGCCATTCTGTTCCTGTCCCTCCCTATCATCTCTCTGTTTCTGTCTCTTGTCTTGTTGCTGCTGGTGTTAACAGCTCTGACCTGCTGACTAATTAGCCACTTTATCATCTGAGACCATGAAATTACAGCCAGCACATGCCCTCCCTCACTCACCCGCTCCCTTTCTGTCTGCCCCCCCCCCCTTACCATTTTTTCGGTTGCACGCGCAAATGGTAGACCGCTACGCCTTCTACGTGAGAAGAATGTTGTTTCTACTCAGTCTGTCTTTTCTCCTCAGATTCGAGTATTTACCTTTTCGGTAGGGCAGCATAACTATGATGTCACACCTCTGCAGTGGATTGCCTGCGCCAATAAAGGTGAGTGGAAAGGGTGTACCCATAGACCCCAAAGACATTGGAGACAATCCTGTCCTTCCTGACCCTCGGCCCTCATGACCTCATGACCGTGCAAGTCCTCTGACTGAACTGTAAACCGATGGATTGGACTGCATTTTGGTTCTTTAATTTTCCCTTTTTCTGTTTACTTTTTCCTGAAGACTTTCTCTCCCTCCTTCCCTCTCTGGTCAGATTGTTTCTTTGTCATGCCGAGCGTTCTCCTCCTCCCGTCCCACCTATAGAAGGCTGGTTTGTTCGTTTTCAGTGGAGCCTTCAGAGTGCTTCAGAAGTGCCTGCCTTCCCACAAGTTGTAATTAATTATCGGGCGGAGTCTGGCTGCGGTGATAACGATGGCTGCCATCTTGCAGTAAGGCAGGGGAGCATGGGGAGAAGTCCAGGATTACTCCTCTGTGCCCGCGTGCCACTCACGCTAATCATTAGCAATGCACCAAAGCAATGGCCGACCTAAGACAATGGTTATTGAGGTTCTCTGTGGAGCTGTCCTTTTCCATATGCTAGTGCCTATGGCTCTTCTTTGGTATCGCACACAAACAGACACCGACACCCCGCCAGAACCCCTCACCCGGAACACAGACTTACACGCGCGCGGATCCTCCCCTCGCAAATACATTACATGCCCAACTCCCACTCGACGGGTCGTACCGTTGGCTCGGCCTGAGGTCCCTACTGAAGCCGAATCTCGACTCCCTCCGGACTCATCATGGGCCTCTTGACTCCCTTCGGACTCATCACGGGCCTCTCTGCTGCGGCTGAAGAGCCGCAGACCTTGGTTGCATGTTCATTCGTTTCCACATCCATTTCATCTGCCACTGCCTTCATTCGCTTCCTGCCCTGTGGCGTCATTCTCACTGTCCCCCACCCCCCTCCCAAAAACACAAAGGACTTTGGGAGCGTTCCGATTCTGAACGGACTAGTCGCAGGAAGCGTGCGGGCACTTGCAATCGCGTGTCTTTGTGAAAGAAATGACAGTCGGTCTTGCCTCCTAACATTGCGAGGATGCTGTCTCTGTTTGGCGCGTTTTTGTATAAACACGCTGTGCTTTAATAAGTCAGGGCGTGGCAGTTACTGACCCAGAGAGACAGAGAGGAGCCCTCCTTTTCTCCATCCTTAATCAGCAGGCCTGCTCTGACACTCTTAGCCCGAGGACCTTGTGCAAACAGATTGCATCATTACGTTGATGGACGGTACATTTTACGCGATCACTGCAATCCATGAAATAAGCAGGCAGAGAGTTTCTGTTCTATCTGTTACGAGACACAAGTGCAGATGTTTACTGTGATGTTAATGTCAGACGTGCTGCATGGAAACGGGTTGCAGCAGATGTAGTCAGATGGAAGGTGTTTTAGCTTCCTGTACTTCTGTCATGTTGTCGGTTGTCATGATAAATGTTCGCTGATCTACCTAGCATACCGGTTATAATGCGAAAATGTTCTGCCAGAACTATAGCCAGAATACCGCTGACATGTTCTTCTTAAATATAGAATATTTTCTTTTCTTAACTGGCCAGAGGTGGACTATGAATAAAATCTACAGTCCACGTTGATTTTGTACTGTTCAGTGAAAATTAATTCTCTGTCAAAGTGTGCTTGTTGCTATCCACTTAGATGAAAGCTAAACATCGGCATCTTCTTTGGTGGTTGATCTACCTCCTGCTTCCTGTTTCTGAAGTTTGTGAATTCCAATGCATGTGACCAACCGCAAGCTCTGTAACCTAGTTTGAACGAGTGTAGATTCCGCTTCAACGCATATGAGACAAATTCTGTCTAAACGAGGCCTGAGGCGCAGCAGGAATATCCTCAATAACACCCTCAGACACATCACGTGTATATCCTGCAATTTACAGCCACCAGGTGATCTGAGGTCATTGAACAGTGACCCTAGTCTTCGGCATAAACCCTGATCCCAATAAATCGCACAGTACACACGCGCATATGCACACATCTATCTACAGCACAGCAAATTAGATAATTACCTATACATGTAATGGGCTATTTCCCTGTAGAGAGCAATCAGTATTCTGCAAAGGAATCGCATTGAAATGATTACTTGATAGGCTCTGATTGCTTGAGATGATTACACTTGGCTAGATTGTTGTGTTATTTCCCCTATGGTTATTAAGACCAATAGAGCAGTTATCACTGAGGTTGGTTTGGACTGAGGTTGGTTACCACTGAGTTGGTTAGCACTGAGGTTGGTTAACACTGAGGGTTGTTTGTCACGGAAGTTGGTTATCACTGAGGTTGTCTAACATTGAGGTTGGTCAACACTGAGGTTGGTCGTCACTGAGGTTGGTCGTCACCGAGGTTGGTTATCACTGTGCCGATTAACACTGACGTTGTTTATCCCTGAGATTGATTATTGTTGAAGTTTTCTATCCCTGAGGTTGATTATTACTGAGGGTAGTCATCACTGAGTTTGGTTATCACAGTCTGATTAACACTGACGTTGGTTATGACCTAGGTTGGTTATCCTGAGGTTGGTTAATACTGTTTGGTAATCACTGAGGTTGGTTATGACTTTCGTTGGTTAACACAGAGGTTGGTTATCACTGAGGTTGGTTATCCCTGAGGTTGGTTGTCTCTGTAGTTGGTTATCACTGAGGTTGGTTGTCACTGACATTGGATATCACAACACTGAGGTTGGTTATCATTTTGGTTTATAAACACTGAGGTCGGTTATGACTTTGGTTGGGCTGGCTATCCCTGAGGTTGGTTATCACCGAGGTTGGTTATCCCTGAGGTTGGTTGTCCCTGTAGTTGGTTATCACTGAGGTTGGTTGTCGCTGACATTGGATATCACAACACTTATAAACACTGAGGTTGGTTATGACTTTGGTTGGGTTGGCTATCCCTGAGGTTGGTTATCACTGAGGTCAGTTATCACTGAGGTTGTTTATCATTGAGGTTTGTTATGACTCTGGTTGGTAATCACTAAGGTTGGTTATGACTTTGGTTGGTTAACACCGAGGTTGGTTAACACTGTTTGGTTATCCCTGAGGTTGGTTGACACTGAGTTTGGTTGTCGCTGAGTTTGGTTTTCACTGATGTTGGTTATCATTGAGGTTGATTGCCACTGTTTTTGGTAATCACCCTGTTGGTTATCACTGTACAGCCGCTGAACAGATTCTCTCATTTTCTTATCTTCAGGCTTCTACTACGAGATTCCATCCATTGGAGCAATTCGGATAAACACGCAGGTGAGATTTCCTTCAGTGTGTGTGTGTGCATGTGTGTGTATAGGTATGTGCAAATATGTAGAATTGTGTGTCCTGATGACATAACAATTGTTTTTTTAGGGGGTATGTTTTTTGTTCCTTTTGAGTTCATCACCCTTTACTACCAATAATGTCTTTCTGTATGTCCTAAAAAGCAGAGCGAGATTTGGAAAGACGAGTGCAAAGGAGTAACAGAGATTTACTAATAAAAGCAGGGCTATCGTCAGTCGCCTAAAAAAGCAGAGCGATCATCAGTTGCCTAGCTGGTCTGAGGCAGCTCAGTGACTTGGGGGGGGGGCTTTCAGACCCGCTGCTCTACCTAATCCACCTAGTCCCCGACTGAATAGACATACGGACACCTCCGGCCCCACACCCCTCCCCACGCCACCCTCTGCATCCAGGCACCACCCAGTCCCGCAAGCCCCTTGGGATCACCTCATTCCAGCTGTAGGAAGCGCACGGGGTGCGGGGGGGTTTCACTGAGCCACCAGGGTCCTGTGAATAGACTGTCAGCTGTTCCATTAACTCTGCCATAATTATATTGCGAGAACTGCCACTTATTCTAATAGGTTTCCTACAGCAGGTGTGTGACAGCACTGGTCTAGGAACTTTAGAAACACCTGGGATTCGCTGTGTACATTATTATCCCCCATCATGCAACATCACATGGCAACACACTGTATGGTTGTCAGAGTATCCTGCGCATTAAGGACCACAGTGGTTGATTTATGACGGATACATATTCAGCTCCCAATACCATTAAGTGTTTGTTGAGTTGTTAGACTCTCCGACTCTGAACCCATTTCACTCCTAAGTAATTTGTGCCCCAGGTGAGATACAACACAGGACCAAAAGACTGTAGTCTAGCACTGTAGAAGTATTACTATGATATACAACCCCATTTCCAAAGGAGTTGGGACGTAAAGAAAAACAGAATGCAGTGATGTGCAAATCATTTAAACCCTATATTCAATAGAAGATAGTACAAAGACAACATATCAAATGTTGAAACTGAGAAATGTTATTCTTTCTTGAAAAACGTGCCCGCTTTGAATTTGATGCCAGAAAACATGTTTAAAAAAAGCTGGGACAGGGGCAACAAAAGACTGGAAAAGTTGTGTAATACTAAAAACCTGGTGGAACATCTCAACTAATTAGGTTAATTGGCAACAGGTCAGTAACAAGATTGGGTATAAAAAGAGCATCCCAGAGAGTCTTTCAGAAGTAATGATGGGGAGGGGTTCACCACTCTGTGAAAGACTGTGTGGGCAAATATTGCAACAATTTAAGAATAATGTTTCTCAACATAAAATTGCAAAGAGTTTGGGGATCAACAGAAATTGTGAAATTTTGGCATTGATTTTGAAAATATGACTGATCATGCAAAAAAAGTTGTTTGGCTCCTTTTTAAATCATAATGACAACAGAAATCACCCAAATGGCCCTGATCAAAAGTTTACCTACCCTTGAATGTTTGGCCTTGTTACAGACACACAAGGTGACACACACACCAATTAAAGGTGAATTTCCCACACCTGTGGCTTTTTAAATTGCAATTAGTGTCTGTAGAAATTGTCAGTGAGTTTGTTAGCTCTAACATGGATGCACTGAGCAGGCTAGATACTTAGCCATGGGGAGCAGAAAAGAACTGTCAAAAGACCTGCGTAACAAGGTAATGGAACTTTATAAAGATGGTAAAGGATATAAAAAGATATCCAAAGCCTTGCAAATGCCAGTCACTTCAATCACTTATTAAGAAGTGGAAAATTCTGGGATCTCTTGATACAAAGCCAAGGTCAGGTAGACCAAGAAAGATTTCAGCCAAAACTGCCAGAAGAATTGTTTGGGATACAAAGAAAAACACACTGGTAACCTCAGAAGAAATACAGGCTGCTCTGGAAAAAGACTGTGTGGTTGTTTCAAGGAGCACAATACGATGATACTTGAACAAAAATTAGCTGCATGGTCAAGTTGCCAGAAAGAACCCTTTACTGCGCCAAAAAGCCGGTAACATTATGCCCGACAACATCTTGACACGCCTCACAGCTTCTGGCACACTGTAATTTGGAGTGACGAGACCAAAATAGAACTTTGTGGTCACAACCATAAACGCTATGTTTGGAGAGGGGTCAACAAGGCCTATAGTGAACAGAATACCATCCCCACTGTGAAGCATGGTGGTGGCTCACTGATGTTTTGGGGGTGTGTGAGCTCTAAAGGCACGGGGAATCTTGTGAAAATTGATGGCAAGATGAATGCAGCATGTTATCAGAAAATACTGGCAGAAAATATGCATTCTTCTGCACGAAAGCATCAGACGCTCATGGGACGCTCTTGGACTTTCCAGTACGACAACGACCCTAAGCACAAGGCCAAGTTGACCCTCCAGTGGTTACAGCAGAAAAAGGTGAAGGTTCTGGAGTGGCCATCACAGTCTCCTGACCTTAATATCATCGAGACACTCTGGGGAGATCTCAAACGAGCGATTCATGCGAGACGACCAAAAACTTTGGATGACCTGGAGGCATTTTGCCAAGACTAATGGGCAGCTATACCACCTGCAAGAATTCAGGGCCTCATAGACAACTATTACAAAAGACTGCTCGCTGTCATTGATGCTAAAGGGGGCAATACACAGTATTGAGAACTAAGGGTATGCAGACTTTTGAACAGGGGTCAGTTCATTTTTTTTTTCTTTGTTGCCATGTTTTGTTTTATGATTGTGCCATTCTGTTATGACCCACAGTTGAATGTGAATCCCATAAGAAATAAAAGACATGTGTTTTGCCTGCTCACTCATGTTTTCTTGACAAATGGTACATGTATTATCAGTTCTCCAAAGGTATGCAAACTTTTGAGCACAACTGTAATATCACTGTAATATTAAAATGTAATATTAAAATATTCAAAGAATCCTGATAAATCTCCGGATAGGGATAGAGCCAAAAACCAATATTGGATGGCCGTGATCTTCGTAGTGGAAATCACTGGATAGGCTTAGGAACATTTCCGAAAACCATTGTCTGTGAACAAAGTTTGTCGCTGCATCCACAAATGCAAGTTACAACTCTGTCATGCAAAGAAGAAACCATATATAATCAAGATCCAGAAATGCCGCTGCCTTCTCTGGAGCTGAGCTCATTTAAGAGGGACTGAGGTAAAGTGGAAAACTGTCCTGTGGTCTGACAAATCAAAATTTGAAATTATTTTTGGGAATCATGGATGCCGCGTCTTCCAGGCTAAAAAGGATAGGGACCATCCGGCTTGTTATTAGTGCACAGTTCAAATGCCAACATCTGTGATGGTATAGAGGTGCATTAGTGCACATGGCATGGGAGACTTGCACATCTTTGAAGGCACCATTAATGCTGAACAATATATACATGTTTTGGAGCAACATATGCTGCCATCCAGACAAATGTCTTTTTCAGGGAAGGCCTTGGTTATTTCAGCAAGACTGTGCTAAACCACATTCTGCATGTATTACAACAGCATTGCTCCTTAGTAAAAGAGCCTGGGTGCTAAACTGGCCTGCCTGCAGTCCAGACCTGTCACCCATTGAAAACATTTGGTGAATTATGAAACGAAAATTTGACTGAAGTACATTCCCTCATACTCGCTTTAGACACTGGCTGTACTTTCCCCCAACCATAAACCACCCTGAACTAACTAATACTATTTGGGTCTCATTCGGAAAAGGGAAGATGAAGAAGAGACAAGTCATATTATTGTTTGAATTCAGTCTTGTAAACAAGGCAGGATTCTACACAGTGCCCCTTTAGCGCTGGAGGGAGTGTGATGTACAGATACAGCCCTAAGCCGTTGTATATTGGTGATAAACCACAAACACCATAGGCACTGTATTGCTAATATACACTGGTTACAAACACAAATAGGACAGCAGTATCCCTGTGGTATACAGTCTCATATACCACAGCTTTCAGCCAATCAGCATCAAACCGCCCACTTAATATAATATACACACTAACACTAGAGTGTTTGATTCTAGGATCTTTTGTTGTATTATCTTTTTTGTGATCTTTTCTTATCTTGTTTGGGCTTAGTTCTTGAGGTAATCTCTCGTGGACTGACTACGTAAACATATTGGTACTGAAGATCTGTCACGATACAATGGGATGCGTGAGATAACAAGCCGCATTAGTTCCGGCGCTTTGGACAAATCTGAATTTCGAAAGTGTTAGTGTCTTTGGAATTGGGATAGGGTGGGGAAATCTTGGCCCATAGGCTTGCTCATCATTTTCAAAGAGAGAGGGTGGAGCTCTTCTTTCCGGTTCCTATCTTTTTCTCTTAAGTCATGGACACTGAACTTACTCCAGCATCTGACCAAACACAGCAGACTTAAGTTGTGGGTTAACCAAGAAATAAGGCGGGTGCCTGAACGGCTTGGTTCAAATATCCTCTTTCGATAATGTGTTAACAACACAACATAATGCATGGTCGTAGCGTGTAGTTGCTTCACCCTTGGCAGGCACAGCATGGGGCAAAAGATGAAGGAAAATGGCCAGGGAATATGCTTATTAATCAATGCATTGTATTTTGCAGTGGTTCCCAACATTTTTGCCGGACCGCGTAAGCGGAGCTGGCCTAGAAGAGCGAATGTCCCTTACTGACTGAGTGTGTGAGTGAGTGAGTGCCGGCCTGACTGACTGACTGACTGCCCTTTGTTAAAAAGCGTAGTGGTTAGAGACACGGACTACAGAACAACAGGTCTTGCGTTCGCCTCCTGTCACTGTCAAAACATATTATGCCTCAGGATAGACAAAAGCTTCGCTAGCTACAACCATCAGTATCTACGTAATATGAAGCCTAAAATAAAACAGTTCTGGTGGATATTAGGACTTGTTCGGGATAGACAAACACTTCTCTGGCTACACGATTCTCTCATCTTTTCACTTGATGAAAAAGTCAGTTATCGTCACCTATATTGATAGATATTGTATCAATGTAATTCACGAATGGCTGTTAAAATTAGCTGTTAAAACGGCCAGTGACAAAAGAGGATTTGTTCAGGATAGACAAAAACTTTGCTGGCTACAACCTTCAGTAGCTACGTTATAGGAAGCCTAAAATGAAACTGTTTACTGTTATATTGCGACTACTTCTGGTGGATTTTCAAATTATGTCTTAGGATTTGTTCAGGATAGACAAAAACTGTGCTGACTACACGATTCTCTCGTTTTTTCACTTGACGAAAAAGTCTGTTATCACCTATATTGACACAGTAGTTTTTGTATCATTGTCATTCACGAATGGCTAATATGCTGTTAAAACGGCCAGTGGCAAAAGCCATTCAGTTCATAGATGCTATTTGTGGTGGAGGAAAACTTAATAAGAAACGTTACTCAGTTTAACACAATGGTTAATGGTGTCTAACGAAATATTCAAACTTGGCGTGATGTTAATGTATGACAAAATTATATAATGTCAAGAGGCTATACCGACACTTGGCAAATGTATAGCTCAGTGGCGTAGTGATTAAAGACACAGCCTTTCATGTGGGTGACCCGGTTTCAAATCTCAGGAGGGCAACAATGATCAACACTTTTTATTGCGGGCCGGCTGAACTAGGCTTGCCTGGTTTCTTGTTCATTTACATGAGAATTTAGAATTTTGTTCTGCTCGGAGTACCCCTGAGTTACCCCCTCATGTTTATTTCACTAGTAAGGCTATGGTGTCATGAATGTTTTCAAGTACCCCCTGTGGAGAGGCCAAGTACCCCCTGGGGTCCTAGTACCCCTGGTTGAGAACCACTGATTTAGAGTATACAGCATATGACTAAATCACGTAGTTAGTACTATACAATGGATGTGTGAACATACTGTTGCATAGCATTCCACTGTATACGATACACAGTAAATGTAGTATTATACAGTCAAGAGTAATGCTATTGCAGGATCTATTTGACTGTGTAAGGACAGACAGGTTGATTGACAGGTTATTAGTTGATTGGTCTGACTTACGGTCCAGGTCATGGCAAGTCATTACCAACAGATCATTGACTTGGACCCTGGACCATGGTCTCTACTCTCTACAGTACCTGCACAGGGGCCCTGGTTTCATCGGACCTCCTCAGCCTTTCTTCTACTTCTGACTTTTCTATTTGCTGGATTGTTCTAGTTGGGTGGAAAATGTCCCCCACATCCCTTGAAAAGGTCTACCTGTCACCGTCCTGATGAAAGATCTCCCTGTGGCGCATTTCACCAGAGTTTTAGCCAGCTAATAATAGAATAGGTTACGCCTGTCAGCCCCTCAGTGTTCAGCCCAGTAATAACAAACGGTCAAAGGCCTAACACTAGAACAACACTGTTCACACCGGGCCACGCTACTGGTCAGTATCAGACACTTATGGTTGAGTAATGCTGTAATATTATTCCGTTTAAAAGTGGCATAATTAACTAAGCATAAATAAGACCAATTTCACATGGAACTTCTCTAACCTACTTTACTGATTGATAGATAGATATATATTGATGGAATTTCTCCATGATCCTCACCACTTATTGTCACATGACGGAGTTGGTGAAACAGTCGTCGAAGGCAGTGTTTCCTTGTGTTTAGTTTGAACAGAACCAAGATAGACCAATACTGTAGGTACCACTCACAGATGGAATCAACCTACCGAGGTCCCAAAAGTTTTCATCTCCGATTCAAGCCATGTGAGCCATGTCACGGCATCACACACTGTTCGTTGACTTTGTGTCCCGGTAACGGCATCCTATAGAACAATAAGCCAATTCAAAAAAACACACCGGTCGTAGTTATGGAGAGGAGAACATGACGAATGTGACGAATCACTTGTGACTTAACCCTTCACCCTTTTCTTGATACACAGACAGGTGTTTTTTCCCGCCTCTTTCGTGGACACGGAGCCAGTAGGAGATTGCCTTGTCTGTGCCACGTTCCGCTGCCACTCCTAATATGTTTTTAATAGCTGCTTCATAATGATGAATAACAGCCCTGAATGAAGGACCGCAGGCTTTACTGCTCCTCGGGGCCGGGACTGTTCTACTGTTGGCTTTTCCAACAAGGAGAACACTTGTCAGGGTCTTGTAGTTTTACGATGAATAAGGTTGACATGCTCTTACAGCTCACTGTTAACAACCCCCAGAGTAAGACTATAAACCGATAGGTGCTGTGTGGATGTGTTGCTGTGTGGGTGTGTTGGTCGTTGCTTTGACGTGTGTGTTTGTGTGTCGTTGTGTCACAGGAGTACCTGGATGTTCTGGGTCGGCCTATGGTTCTGGCGGGGCCAAGGGCCAAACAGGTCCAGTGGACCAATGTGTACCAGGATGCTCTTGTAAGACACATTCATACCGAAGATTAGCAACACAATGTCCACATCGCATTACAGAACACTTCTTTAAATATTAAAACATTGAAATGTTATTTACCCACTACCCGGATGCCAGTTAAAGCCTTTGGATAATAACACAAACGTTAAACCAACCTCGTTAAGTCCAATGAATACTAATGTTGATTTTACTGTGTTGTTTGTATGTTTAGACTCTAGGTCTGGTCATTACTGGGACCATGCCAGTCTTCAACCTAACAGCTGACGCTAACTCTCAGGTAAATAATCAACCAGACTGAGGCTTAACACTGCTTAACGAATCAATAGACTTGCCACTGCATAGTTAATCTTCAAAAATAGTGTGTGGGGAAATTTTAAAAGTCTCTGTTTCCTCTGTGGCTTTTTTGACGATCAAAGATCCCCATTCATTTGCATCAGTAGTAAGCCACGACATCGATAAATACTCCCCATTTGAAAACCATCGCTTTCAGTACATTGTGAAACAACTGGAATCCCAACTAGCCAGCAGTCCCTTTCTCTGGAAGTCCTAATGTTGATCATCAGTCATGCCTAATGGTGTACCGATGCATCGACTGACCGACTGACTGTCCGTGGGGCAACACTGACCCCCTGAGGTGACGATGGGCCCAGCAGCTCAGGTCATCCAACTACAGTAGCCACTTGTGCATTATTCAAACTGTCAAGCCTACGCAAGCCATAGTACTGGGTTGGGCTAAGTATACAGTACATTTTATAAGCCCGTGGTTCTAGTGACTATAGTGGATGCTGTGTTGCTTCGCTTGTCACTGTTTGGATCTACTGTCTGAGTCCAGCATTGTTTAATGTATTGTTTAATGTAATTCACGTGCAGCACATGTTTAGCCGTGTTGCTCAGCTCCCACAGAACCAACGTTTAAAACCCAAACAGAAAATATTGATTTTTGAGAGGAGCACAGGCTTAAAAAGCAGACTGATGCTGCTATGACAAATTGACTCAGTTCCTGGGCGTAGATATACATTAATCAGATGCTACACGCGGTAATAAGTCACAGATGGCGAGGACAGCTTTTCTGCAGTCTAGCGGCCGTGTGGGATGCCCGTGTGTGTCTGTGTGTGTGTGTGTGTGTGTGTATGTGTGTGTGTGTGTGTGTGTGTGTGTGCGCGCGCGTGCGTTCTTGTGCACGCGCGGCCTCTGGCTGTGGTTGTTAATGTGACAAGCTGACTGATTGTGTGATGACATGGCCACTGAGAGACGTGCAGATGCTCATATATCTGCTTAGGATCCAGGAACTATAATGTCGTTCCGCAGACTCAGCTCGTCCTCGGCGTCATGGGAGTGGATGTGGCAATCAGCGAAATTAAGAAAAAGACACCGACATACAGGGTGAGAATGTTTCTCATAACCACACCCACACATACCCACCACACTCACGGTAAAAGAATGTCTTCCCTGTATTTTTCTCTGATTGAAGTCTTTCTTTTCTCACTAAAGCTTGGAGCTAACGGTTATACCTTTGCAATTGACCAAAATGGCTATTTGCTTCTTCACCCCAACCTGCAACCGAAGGTAGGATCCGGTCTTCTATGCTCAGCCCCCCCCTACTGACCCCTCTGGATTCTTCTAGATCATTATTCCGCTTTGGAATTGACTTCAATAACCGCATTTACTTTGTGAGCAGTTAAATAAAACATGTTTGAACACTGTACTCTTTGTACACAAGCCCGATTGGTGTTCTACTGTGCTGTTGGTACAGCGTGATGGCCAAGAGGTAGTAACATGTTCCCCAACGTGTTCAAAGCCGGTGAATGCGTCTAACTGCTAGATTCACGTCTCCCACTGGGTTATGAATACAGCATTAGGATACCGGCTCTCCTCATTCCAGTGCTGCATTCATAACCAAGTAGGTGGGGCTACACTGATATTCCTGCGGCCTGATTGGCTCGCTCTCTCCTTCAGATCATTAACTTCATAGAGCCTGTCACTTTGGACTTCTTGGATGCTGAGCTGATGGACAGTAAAAAAGAAGAGGTAACTAGGGCACTCAGCTGAACACCCACACCTCAACAACGCTGTTACTATAAATGGGTGACACTGGTTCCATGACCAAACTGTCCAATGAAATGTCACAGTGGATTTTTGTCAAGGAATGTACAAGTAATTATCCATTTCTCCTTGTACTCTTCCTCTTGCTCTCCAATGTTTCTTCCTGCTCTCTCTCCCTCTCCGTCTCTCTTTTTCTCTCTCTCCCAGATCCGTCGAGAAATGATTGATAGCAAATCTGGGCAAAGGAAAATCAAGACCCTCATTAAGTCAGTTGATGAGGCAAGTCTTCAATACACGAGCCTCTGCCATCATCCGTACTGCCAGCATCCCGAAAAACCCCAGTCATGGCTGCCGTTCAACATTTAGCCGTAGTTCGTGTTTGTGCTTTAGGAAGGGCTTCTGCTGTGGGTGATATGATGCCATTGTCTGATTTCAGAGGTACATCGATGAGGCTGTCCGGACATACGCCTGGACTCCGGTAGAGGGCACTGACTACAGGTGGGTGATGAACTAACCTCAACCTGGCTCATACTCCCAACAAAAAAGACGGAAGAAAAAGACGGAAGAAGAAAACCTTGAATGTACTTTGTTTGCAATATAATGATGTCAGGACTAAGATGGTTTCTGAAATTATGACTGATCCAACACATAAGCCTGGACATAAGAGTGCCGTCATCTGACCTTGAGTTGACCCGGTATATTAGATCTATATGCTTTGGATCTATAAGTTCACTTCCGACAAGTGTGGAGGTGTTTATGAATTCAGTGATGTGGGCTCCATCCATCAACCAGGAATATCCACAAAATCTATTACGGAATTGACTCCGGTCATCCATTTGCCTGCTGTCTGTGTAGTGACTGATTTACCAGAACCTCCACAAACTAAGATACTTTACACTCTTCTTGAAAATAACTGCAGCAAGAAGAATGTTAAACAGAAATGAACTGCATTCTTTATTCAATTTACTCATCACTAATTTTAAACATTTGAAGCTGTGTTACAATGACTTTTCCCACTGGCAACACTTTACATTCGGTGATATTCATTAGTGTTAGAACTGCTGACACTGGGATGTTGAGAGGTTTTTTTGTAGCTCTATTGGCCAGAAGCTAGGTGTTGGTTTCTGTGAAGACAGATGACGAAGTCGCTCTCCAATTCTAACAGTTCTTGTGTTTTGTAGGTTGTTCACACCTCTGGATTAGAGAGTTCTGTTACGTTTGTCTAAGGCAAAGAGTGTTTGTGTGTGTATGTGATCCACGTTTATGTGCATGTGTACACAAACATAGTAAAACCTGAAAAATACACTGATGAGCCAAAACATTATGACCTCCTGCCTAATATGCTGTTGGTCCTCCGCATGCCGCTAAAACAGCACTGATCCACCGAGGACACCCACTGAAGGTGTCCTGTGGTATCTGGCACCAAGACATTAGCAGCAGATCCTTCAAAATCCTATAAGTTGCAAGGTGGAACCGCCGTAGATCGGACGAGTTTGTCCAGCATATCCCACAGATGCTCAATCGGATTGAGATCTGGGGAGTTTGGAGGACAGGGCAACACCTTGAACTCTTCATTATGTTTCTCAAAGCATTCCCGAACAATGTGTGCAGTGTGGCAGGGTGCATTATCTTGCTGAAAGTGGCCACTGCCATCAGGGAATACCGTTGCCATGAAGGGGTGTATCTGGTCTGCAACAGTGTTTAGGTAGGTGGCATGTGTCAGATTGACGTCCACATGAATGCCCAGACCCAGGGTTTCCCAGCAGAACATTGACCAGTGCGTCACACTCCCTCCACTGGATTGTCGTCTTCCCACGGTGCATCCTGGAGCCATCACTTCCCCAGGTAAACGGCGCACAACCGTTTATGTGATGTAAAAGAAAACAGGACTCATCAGACCAGATGACCTTCTTCCTCTGCTCCAAGGTCCAGTTCTGATACTCGCGTGGCCATTGTAGGCGCTTTCGACTGTGGACAGGGGTCATCATGGGCACTCTGATCGGTTTCAGCTACACAGCCCCATATGCAGCAGGGTGCGATGTACTGTGTGTTGTCATACATTCCTCCTGTAACCATCATTGAAATGTTTTGTGACTTGTGCCACAGTAGACCTTCAGTCGGTTCGGACCAGACGGAAAAGCCTTTGTGGCCCTCGCGCCCAAAAAACGGTTGTCGGTTTGTGGTTTGTCCCTCCTTGGACCACTGGCAGTAGGTACTCACCACTGCTGACCAGGAGCATCCCACAAGCCTTGCCATTTCAGAAATTTTCTGACCCAGTCATCTAGCCATAACAATTTGTCAAAGTCAATTTGTCAAAGTCAAATTACCCTTGTCAAAGTCACTCAGGTCTTTACTCCTACCCATTTCTCCTGCATCCAACACATTGACTAATAGAGACCTGATTGTTTACTTACCATCTAATCTACCCAGACCTTGACATGTGCCCTTGCTAGGAGATGATCAACGTTATTCGCTTCACCTGTGAGGGGTCATAATGTTTTGGATCATCAGTGTAGGTCCCCGCAAGTTTTTTTTTAGTGTTATGTTTGTGTATCCCCATATAAGTGATAAAACGCTGACGTGATGTTGTTGCGTGTCCTTACAGTCTAGGGCTGGTGTTGCCCACGTACAGTGAGAACCACATCAAGGCCAACCTGAGTGACCAGATCCTGCAGGTGCAGTGTAAGTAACAGGACACCCAACGATAGGTCTCTCTCTCTCTCTCTCTAAAACATGACCTCAGGCTCCCCTTACTAAGTCCTGCGTCCTGGGTCTCCGGTGAACGTCGTCACAGGGATGATTGGAGTTGAGCGCTCCTCTTTTTCCCTCTCCCTCCTCTCCCTTGTGACAGGGTCATGCTGGGGACAAACTGTTCCTCTCCTCTACTGCCCAACACCCCACCCCCCCAACCCCACCCCTCTCCTGTCTTCATGCTGTGCTGTATCCTATGGTGATTCTTTTTTTTCTTCACAAGCGTTGAAGAAAAAACCTGAAATGACAGAAAGGTGAAAGCCGTGGTTTACTGTGTTATTAAGGTGAAAATAATGGTGGCCATGTGCTATTATTTTTCTTTGCCAAATGCTCTCGCCTCTTCTCCACCATCAAGCAATGATTCTGAAGCATCCATTTGGTTTTTTAACCGTTTTTCTTTTAGTTTTCCAAACCGTGAAAACAGGCATGATTTTCACTTTCTTTTGTGTTTTGCTTTTGTTGTAATTTTCTGTTATTTTTTTGGTTGAGTTCCTAGATGTTTATTTTCTGTTGGACTGCTTCTTCTTGTTCTTTCGTGCTCAGCTTTGGAATCATTCAGTAGATAAACTCCCACGAGCCGGGTCGAGGGTCTGTCCTTCCTCCGTGGGAGTTTGGGTTCAGGGGGTCTGAATGGGGACCCGTTGTCTCTCCCATTCTTTCGTTCTCCAGACCCTGTTGGTCCACTCTTTTCCTGGTTCATTCTGGTTCCGTTTCCTTTGGGTTTCTCTTTGTTTAACTTCTGTAGTGCTGTTTTTGTCCTTTAACGTTTCTTGTTCGTTTTCTGTTTCTCAGCTTTTCTGATTTTCTTTTTCCTCATTCGATTCGGTTTCTTGTTTGCTCTTGTCGCAAAAAAGGTGTTTGTTCTTCATTTCTATCCTTTCTCTTCGGTTTGACTTAATTGGTTTCTTTCTTTTTGAGAAAGCAATATTTTTATTCAAATAATAATTGAATAAAATATTGTCTGTGACCCCCTCCTCCTCCTACCCCCTACCCCCTGTTTCTTTTCTTGCTCTCTACTTCTCTGACGGATCCACACAGTTCCATACACCAAGGGCAAGTATACTCCATATTGGTCCACGTCCCCTGTCCTTTATCTCCTCTTCCCTTCCGCTGCCTCCTCCCACACCTCTCGTCCTGAACCTCCCCCCACCCTCACCTGTCCCAACCTGCTTGCTGTTCCTGCCCGTCTTATCTTCAAGACCCTCTTCTTCCTCCTCCTCCTCACTCTCCACCCACCCACCCACCCTCCTGCTGCGGCTCAGACCCCATCTCTCCCACGATGGCTCCTCCAGGCTCCACCCCCACATCTCTGGTGCTCCTCCGGTCACGCTCAGGTCTCCAACACCTCCAGACACCCAACCAAGACAGATAATATCCATGTACCCTGTTAAAACCTCTGTGTTTTGTTCTCTATGTGGATAGCTCTCTAGTCTAAAACTGTCTCACCTGACTATCCGTTTCGCTTTCTCTCTTTCTTTCTCCTCCCCCACCACCTCTCTATTTCATCCTCTTTCTGTCTCTCTTCATCTCTCTCCAAGTGTAATTGTAGCTGAAAATATGTATTATCTCTCACACCAGTGTGCAGGAGTTTAGGGAGCCATGATCCATCCTCCGTATTAACTATCCTCCGACTAGAGAGGGCGACCCTCCCTGTAACGATTAAGCATATTTACTTAAAATGTAAAATGTAAACATTGTTTTATATTACCTAATGCTCTGAGTCCGTTGGCCACCACAGTAGTGCATCTACGAATATTACCACGTCATTATTGTCATACACGATAGGATTTGGATATGCTAGCTTGACTTAGCCTCTGGCGTTTTAGCCAATAGGTTTGCGGCCAGGTGATTTACTCCCCATGTTGGTTTTACTAGGGTAACTTTTCCATGTTAGCTTAAAGGATTTTGCCTCTATAGAGCAACAGACGGTGTCAGCCCCCGTAAGCTGTCCCCAGGCCAGTTAGCAAAGTTAGCTGTGATGCTGACGGACCTGTTCTGCTGCGGGCCAACCTGGTCCTCTGTCTCAATGTCGGGTACTTGGCGTGGTGCCCCGTGGCGCCCGCCTCGCGTGTTCCCCTCCCTCCCCCCCTCCGTAACCCCCTGTCTCCATCGGCTTGTCTCCCCGTCAGGCCTCAGACTGCCGGGGGAATGGCCCTTCTCTTCCTCCTCCAAACAACCATGACCCGGAAGTGCACGGCATTGTGGGCGCAAACACTAACTGGGCACTGGTAGAGCCATAGTCAGGCCAGTCACACATTTGATTGCCTCCTTTTCATTTACCTTACCGCGCTCCATGGAGATGGTCTGAAACATAGAAGAAGTCCGACACGAAGGTCAGCAGAATTGGAGATAAACGCAAAGCTGTTGGGTCGAGATGAAAAGTTGTTTGACAGCTGAACAGAGGTAAATCACGTTGCCCTTCGATATGCCCTTCACAATGCAATGCATTTCCCCCGATTGAGTGTCTCTTGGAGCCTCGTCCCCTGCCAGTCTGAGGGCTCAACACCTCCATCAGGACCCCTGCGCCACCCACCTCCCCATGCAATAGTTGGCCATGTTGATGCCTGCCTGTGAAAATGCACTCATTACAAGCGAATAAGTCTGAGAACTCGCTTCCCGCCGCGGTGTGAGATGGAAGTCAGTTCTCCGACATGACGAAAGAAACAGTTAACGCCAAAACTAAATCAGAATGAAATCAAATCGGTTGGATTTATCTGTTGCTGATTCCTCAGTGGCGGTGAACTAAAGTGGAAAACGAGAGTGCTGGTTGAAACTGTTAAAGGCGGAGTCAGGTTGCATCTGAGGCACCATATTGGCTAACGCTGGTGTATCCCCCATGACTCCTCTTCAGTGTTGCTATGGTAACTCCCCTTCCACGTTCCCTGCACCCCTGAAGAACAGCCGCTGTATACCCAGAATCCCCCACTGCTATGCTCGTGGCTCTTCCCAGATAATCTTCCCCTTTCTGTTGCAGATTTTGAATCACTGCTGCCAAACAGTTTTGAGTCTGAAGGACATGTGTTCATAGCTCCCAGGTAGCTCTGTGTGAATGCTTGGTGTGCTCCCATTTGTTCTACTGGTTCTCACTGTAGTTTCTCCGCCACCTTCAGCGAGAAGCATTACCCTTTTATTCACCATCATCATCACGTTCCGACCCCCAAAAACAACGTATTTTTAATGTCAGTCACATGTCTCATTTATTTTCGATGGCTGTGAGTGTTTGACTGTGACTTCTGAGTGTTTTGTTCTTGTGTCGTCATCGTCGCTTTTCCCCCGGACACCCTGGTTTCACTTCTTTCTTTTCTTTATCAACAAAGTGAGGTGTATGACGACACCTGTGTTATTATTTTGATATTTCTGAAAATGGTCACGTTTTGAATAGCCTACTTATTTGGAATTTCAATCAATACCTTTGCCCTCCCCTCCTACTCTCCTACCCTCGCCCCCATCCTGAAACAGACACTTCCTGACCCTGACGTGTTCCACCCCCATCCCAGCTTCCATAGCACACGCCCTTTGAATGTCGTCCCTGTCGGGCTCTGCATGGTTTTGTGTGTTTGCATATGCCACCGTTTGTTCATGACTGCTGCATACACTGAATATCATTTGAATGATGGAATACGGACTGGCCATTACGTTAAGAAACCCTTTCTAACATGTGTAACAAAAGGGGAATTAAATCTCACACCATGCAGGTTTTCTGGTTGTCAGAATCAGACCTTCCTTCCGTTACGATCCCGGCTCTGTCCTGACAGGCCGACGAGTGCATTCACTCAGGCCGCAACAAGCGTATGCTGTGTTTCGCCAGCCTTTCTTGTCTTCATATTTCACTCCCGTCAGCATGCTTGAATATTCCAACAACCGCAGGACATGCATGCATACACGTTCAAGAGCTGGTGTGCTGTGAGACTGCTTGGACTGTGTTGTAAATACACTACTGTTCAAATGTTGGGGGTCAAATGTCCTTGTTTTCCATGAAAACATACATAAAATGAGTTTGAATAGGAAATGTAGCAAAATAAATAGGAAATATAGTCATTGACAAGGTTAGAAACAATGATTTTTAATTGAAATAATAATTGTGTCCTTTAAATTGCTTTTGTCAAAGAATCCTCAAATGCAACAATTACAGCCTTGTAGACCTTTGGCATTCTGTTGAGGTAATCCTCAACAAATTTGTCAATTTGTTGAGGTAATCTGAAGAGATTTCACCCAATGCTTCCTGAAGCACCTCACACAAGTTGGATTGGCTTGATGGGCACTTCTTACGGTCAAGTTGCTCCCACAACCGCTCAGTAGGGTTGAGATCCGGTGACTGTGCTGGCCACTCCATTATAGACAGAATACCAGCTCACTGTTTTTTCCCTAAATGGTTTTTGCATAGTTTGGAGCTGTGTTTTGGGTCATTGTCCTGTTGTAGGAGGAAATTGGCTTCAATCAAGTGCCGTCCACAGGGTATGGCATGGTGTTGAAAAATGGAGTGATGAACTTCCTTCTACAAGATCCCTTTCACCCTGTACAAATCTCCCACTTTACCTCCTAAGCACCCCCAGACCATCACATTGCCTCCACCATGCTTGGCAGATGGTGTCAAGCACTCCTCCTGCATCTTTTCATTTGGTCTGCATCTGACGAGTGTTCTTCTTTGTGATCTGAACACCTCAAACTTTCATTTCGATTCGTCTGTTCATGACACTTTTTTCCAATCTTCCTCTGTCTAGTGTCTGTGTTCTTCGGCCAATAAAAAGATTAAGTTGGGCTAGTCTGAGATATGGCTTTTTCTTTGCAACTCTGCAAAGAAATCCAGAGTCGCCTTTTCCCTGTTGATGTTGAGACTGGTGTTTTGTGGGTACTATTTAATGAAACTGCCAGTTGAGGACCTGTGAGCCGTCTGTTTCTCAAACTAGACACTCTTCTGTATTTGTCCTCTTGCTTAGTTGTGAACTGGGGCCTCCCAATCCTCTTTCTATTCTGTTTAGAGCCAGTTTGCGCTGTTCTGTGAAGGGAGTAGTACACAGCATTATTCGAGATCTTGAGTTTCTTCGCAATTCCTCAAAGAAATTTTTTTTTGTTTCTGGCCATTTTGAGGCTGTAATCGAACTCACAAATGCTGATGCTCCAGATACTTAGCTAGTTTAAAGAAGGCCAGTTTTATTGCTTCTTTAATCAGCACAACTGTGTTTAACTGTGCTAATATAATTGGAAAAGGGTTTTCTAATGATCAATTACCATTTTAAAATTATGAACTTGGATTAGCAAACACAACGTGCCATTGGTACACAGGAGTGATGGTTGCTGATAATGGGCCTCGGCTCACCTATGTAGATATTCCATTGAAAATCAGCCGTTTCCAGCTACAATAGTCATTTACAACATTAACAGTGTCCACACTGTATTTCTGATCAATTTGATGTTATTTTTATAGACATATATTTTTATTTTCTTTCGAAAACAAGGACATTTCTGAGTGACCCCAAACTTTTGAACGGTAGCGTAAGTATAAGATGTATTCAATAAGCTCTGTCCCTACTCAAAGGATAGAAGAGGCCCGCAGGCGACTAAACTTCTGTGTTGTCAGCGCTAAAAACTGATGCTGCCGACTGTCTGTCCGCAGGGAATACTGCAACGAGCTGGAGCTCTCCAACAACAACACAGAGTTTCTCCTCAACTTCATCGCCCTCATGGAGAAGGTGACTCCCGACTCCAAACAATGTGAGTTCCTCCACGTTGACAGGAATCCTGGTTTTAACAACTGACTCTTGGCATAAAGAGGAAACTTGTTACCACCTATTCCACTTGAATCATTTAAATTACCGGCTGGCAGGATGGTGCTCACTGAGGTTCTTTTCAATGAGAACATTTCAGAAAGCGACTAGTTTGCATCGACAACAGCACTTTTGGTGAAACCATTGCAAAAGTTTATGTCCTCAAACTTTGGTTCCTAATCGCAAACTTCTGATGCGTCCCGCTTGATTCCTTAAGAGAGTTGTCTGTCGGAAAGAACACCCATCCATGACATTTGGTTTACCCCACTTGACAAAATAGTCTCTTGTTGAAACTAGCCCCGAGCCCCTCGACTTCCTCCATTTCCAGAACTAACTCTGCACTTGTGGAAATGTTATGGCTGGATCGGAGCTATTTACAGTGTTGCCATTTTCCTCTATGCAAAGTGTTTTTGATTCAACAATTACATTCTACAACTTGCTTAAAAATCACAATGCCTCTTAAGCACACACCCTTTCTTCACTGTGGTGTAATCCAGGTGACAGCCTGCTCCTTCACAACCTCATCCTGGACACTGGCATCATCAGACAGCTGGTGGAGAAGGTGTGGAAGACCAAAGACCTTGCATCGTGAGTAGAGAGCTGCATGTGTGTACTGCCTGTCATATCAGGAGTCTGCCTAGTCTACTTCCTGTATTCTCCGGCTTATGTTCTGTGTTGCAGATATGGCTTTTTGGCAGTGTTTGCTGCAACAGATGGAGGAATTACCAGAGTTTATCCCAACAAGTGAGTACAGACTTAATCTACAACGTTGCCGCAGAGTTGTACGTACACCACATCGGCTGTGCATGTAAAGCTTTGTTTGGAATGATTCAATTTCAAGTGCCAAAATCTAAGGCTGTAAAATGTATTGTCTTGCTTGTTGAACATGAGAAAATAACGGCACAGCTTTCCACAAAGATTAGAAACTTGGTTTGATTTGGTCTTAACAATATGGGTGTTTGGTAAAATATCATGCCAAGATCAAAAGCCCTATCCAAGGCTATCAGAAGAAAGATTATTGATGCCTACGATCCTGGTAGGGGTTACACATCCATTTCCAAGCAATTCCAAGTACACTGTCTAACAGATCATCTACAAACAGAGATAACTCCAGACCACTGGCAATCTACACAGAACAGGTCAAATTCACCAAATTCAGCCCAAAAGCTTGTTGAAGTCACTAAGAAACCCTGGGTAACATCAAGTAATCCAGAGGCCTCTCTTGACTCAATCAAATTCAGAGTGCATGAGTCAACTGTCAGAAAGACACTACAAAAACTTGAATCTACATGGAATGTCTGGAAGGAAGAAGCCTGTGAACAATGTGTTATGGAGAGACAAGTCAAATGTTTAGTTTTTTGGCTGCAATGCCAGACGCCATGTTTGTCGAAATGAACATCGCAATTGAACAGAAGAACGTTATGCCAACCTTAAAGAATGGAGGCCATGGAATTATGGATTGGGGCTGCTTTGCTGCCTCAGGGCCAATTTGCCATCTTTGAGTCAACCATGAATTCCATGTTGTACCAGCGAATTGCCAAGTAGAATGTTGGGCCATCTGTCAAAAAGCTGGAGATGAACTGAACATTGATCTTCCAAGAGGAAAACATTTCCAAAACACGCGAGCAATGATACAACATAATGGCTCAAAAATAAGTAATGGAGTTATGGAAATGCTGAGTCAAACCCAGATCTCAAACATTTCAAAATGCAGCTGGAGACTGAAGCAGCCTTGCATGCAAGAAAGCCCTTGGATGTGATACAGTTGAAACAATACTGTAAAGAAGAGGGCAGAAATTCCTCCCAGTCAATGTAAGAGACTGATGGACAGTTACAAGAAATGTCTAGATGAAGTTATTTCAGAAAAACAGGGGCAACACAAGCTATTGAAGCAATGAGGGTGGTTACTTTTTCCGCACTCTATAACTGCTTTTTGATCAATTTTAATTGCATAAATGGTTTAAAAGTATACATTTTGGTGAGTTTGTTTCAAAATTGGGTTACCTTTATGAGTTCATGTAGTTTAGAATGTAATATAGCTCAAATATACTTGGGTCCAATTATATTCTAAAAGACAACTTTCCCGGGGTCACGCTTACTTTTTCACATGACTGTATATGACAGTTTAGTAGCTTCTTGCTCTGACTTGCACGACCTTTCTTTTTTTTCCCTCAGGGCTGCTGAGACCTGGGAGGAGGACCCCGAGCCGTTTAACGCCAGTTATTACCGGCGAAGTCTGGACAACAAAGGCTACATCTTCAGAGCACCTTATCGTACCCGTAAGTAGTCATCTGTCACGCCACCGCCCAGTCTGCATGGGCTCTGTTTTCATCCTGACCCCCTTCCTGATCCTCCTTCTCCACCCTTCATGTCTCCCCAGCCTCCTCCTCCGCCTCCTCAATAAATGACGACCTGCTGAACCAAGAGAACGACACCATCGGGATCCTGGTCAGCACTGCAGTGGAGATCACGGTGGGAGGGAAGACCCTCAAACCTGCTGGTGAGCTGTCCTCCACACATCGCCCACTCTGGGAGGGAAGGTTTCGTTAGTATTAGGCCTCTGGTGGAGGCTTTGAACATAGTCGCTTAACTAGGTCCAGGTATGGAGTATCAAAACAACAATATGGTCTGTTGCTCCACTGGAAAATTAGGTTGGATTTTTAAGGGACAGAAATGTTTGACAGTATAAAAAACATTTCTTTGGGAATATTTACTGTAAATGTTTTTCCCATTATGTGTGACTAAGTGGTCGGAGTAAAACTGGACCTTGAGACTTGGGTGACCAAATTCAAGACCCTGGCTAGTAACTTCACCAGTTCAAGTGACAACCGTCAATTACAACAAACGGTAAGCAACAATAGGACAACCAGAAATTGAAAATATTAAAGAGACACTTAACCCTGCGGGGATCTTTGGTGATGTGTATTGTGTCTGAAAGATTTCTAGGACAGTAAGATGGGTTTCAAACATACACTTCGGGTCAAACATTTTGGAACCCCTCAATTTTTTCCAGTTTTTATTGAAATTCACAAAGTTGAATGTCTTAATGAACTTAAAGTTGAATGTCTTAATGAAATTAAAGCATAGAACAAATAAATAATTGGAGACAAAAAAGAAATTATGGAATCATTTTGTTTAACAAAATTGAATCTAAGGTTTGTACTCATCAAAGGAGCAACCTTTTGCAGATATTACAGCCAAAAACACTTGTGACATTCTTTTTACAATAGAAATCAAATATTGTTTGGAAAGTTATTCCAAACAGTGATGCAGAAGTTCCCAGAAATGTTTTGCACTTGGTAGGTTGCTTTGCTTTCACCCTTCTGCCCAGTTCATCCCAATGATTTGAAGTCTACTGTCTTGTTCTTTTCTTCTAAGGTAGTTCTGACATGGCCTGGTGGTATGTTTTTTGGTCATTATCTTGCTGTAGGATGAACCCCTAACCAACTAGGTGTACACCAGAGGGTATTGCATAGTGCTGCAAAATGCTGTGTTAGCTGGTTTGGTTCAGGATGGCTCTCACTCTGTGCGAGTTGCCAACTCTGGGTCCAGCAAAAGAGCCCCAGACCATCATGCTTACTACTCTATGTTTGACAGTAGTCCACTAGCAGTGCTTCATGGCCCAGACAAGCCCCTTTTTCTTATTTTGGCATCTTAACAATGGCTTTCTTACTGCCACTCGACCTGTCAAACTTGCAGCTCGAAGTCTTCGCTTCATAGTTCAAACAGAGACTTGCTTATTTTGACTAGTGTTACACAGCTGTGCTTGAAACTGCTGTCCTGTGAGCCGCCTTTCACACAAGCTGTTGACTCTCAGAAACGTCCTGTCAGATTTTTCTCTAGTTATCAAGTGCCTTATGATCATGTAGGAAACTGTACTCACTGACATATTGTCTTTCTTTGCAATTACTCTGAAGGAAAGACTACACTTTTAAGGGTTATAACAGTCTGTCTTCGTATGTTAATTGCCTTTTTCTCGCCATTATGATAGCAATGTACTACTTCCTGCCGTACAATTCTGTCCAAATAATGTTCAAGAGGGTGTAGAAACACTGTCTGTTCCAACACTGCTTATATACAGATAACAAAAAGTTGGGACAGTTGGGAATTGTTGGGATCAACTTGACTGACAGCTATATTTACTTCAATTTCAGCAGAACTGCTGTAAGTTGTTAACCCATTACTTGTTCCCTGAAAAAGGAGGGGAAAAAACTCCTTATTTTTAAGTTTTTGGTGATCTAAAGTTTTTTTTGTTTTTTTTTTTACCTCTGGCAGTTTACCGCTTACCTTTGTACTATTTCAGGATATTCACTGGACTTGAACTGCTTAAAGTTCAATAAAAACTGAAAAAATGGGGGTGTTGTAAAACTTTTGATTGGTAGTGTAATTGGCCACAAGGAGCAAGGTTTATTTTTTACACACCAAAAAGCACATACTGTTATATCACTGTGTATTGAAGGGCCAGCGAGATCTGAAAAATGAATGTAGTCATGTTTTGTTTAATTTCGTTAAGACTCCATGTTGTACCGATTGTGCTACAAGTCCATTTTGATGTCTTTCAGCGATGGTCCTATCAGCAGAAATATTGATAAAAGGTTTCAAGATTCTTCCTTTTTCTAAAAGACTACAACTCTAAAGCACCGTGTATGAGTCTCAGTAATTGAAAACCATGGCTATGGAAATTAATTATTGAGATCTGTTACAAGCAATCTACTGTACAATGCCTACTCTTTTTAAACATGGTTACTTTGCTGTCATTGCAACAAACTGGGGCATGTTTACCGGTGAGATCTGATGTAGTTTCTCGTGGGTGCATTGCTGGCAGTGGCACCAAGCAAACGCAACGTCAAAGAGCGTTTTTCTGCGTTGCCTTGTAATTACTACAGACAGGCACAGAACACCACATGGGCATGATCATCTTTGGTTTTTGAAATAAGTCAGTTGTTTAAAAGTGTCTTTTTCATCTTCTAAAAGTTATCGTTGTCTCCGATCGCCACTTTATCTACGTTGGCTATGAATTCTGAAACTTGTGTTTTTTTATTTTCAAGTTTTATTTTAATACAACTTTAATTACTTCTATTTTAAGAACAGACCAATAAGGAGGAAGTAGATTAGACCGCAAAATTCAAATTCACTTGTTCTGGATTATGTTAAGGAGACCTTGTGTTTTTATGACACAAATGTATCATTGTATTAGTACTTGGTACATTAAGTAGTTGTGCTATGGTGAAATGTTCTATGAAGTTTGTTTTCAGCTGGCCCTTCATGATTATTTGGTTTTTAGCAGTGTGCACCATCCGACAGCTGTGAGATGGACTGCGACTACAACTCCGAAGTAAGATTGCGATGAATGTTACTATCGTGTTTACAATTGTACAATATGCACAAAGCTCAGACATACAGTACTTGAGACTTAAACAGAATTCCAGTTGGGGTCGTCACTGTTGTCCATCTGTGCCCTGCAGGATCTTCTCTGTTACCTATTGGATGATGGAGGTTTTCTGATCATGTCCAATCAGAAGGAGCACTCGAACAAGGTGACCTGTCCTAAAAGTTAATACAGAGCTCAGTCAAAACTTAGACATGGGTTTATGTTGCGTAACTCGGTAAAAATTGTTTTGTAATATTTTCATTAGGTTGGCATGTTCATCACTGAAGCGGATCAGTACCTTATGCACGCTCTCTACAACAACTCCCTTTACAACCGGAAGCAGTCCCTTGACTACCAGTCTGTTTGTGAACCTGTGCCAACCAGCAACACCGGGGCTGCACCAAGAGGAGTGTTTGTGGTAAGGACAACCTTGGCTGCAGCCTTTAAACTCTCTAGAGTCATTGACCTTCTTTATCCTTTGTAGAACAGTTGACATATGGATTGTTTCAAGATGGGCCCCATAAATAATTCAAGAATTTGATACAGTGATTTAAGACCTTTGTAGGTTCCCCCCCAAAACATCAAAAACAAATTGTCCCAATTACAGCGAACTGGGTCTTTACTGCTAACAAATTGTAAAAACATAACTTGGCCAACAAAAAGTGTTTGAGGAAGGTTTTGTCATGCATATAAGAACATCTGAAAATGTTGCATTCTAACAGAAAAGTCACAGAAATGACAGTCAGCTTAACTTTTAGTCAGAAGATAAATATTATACATAGAAATAATCTTGTGGACGTTGTACCCAAAAACCATGATCATGTTGTATTTTAGTGACTGTATAAAATAAAATGTGTTTGCATAAAATCAAGCAAATAACAATAACATATTCATGTTTCCTCCTTCTCCTCTCAATGTGGTCAGCCGACCATCGCAGACTTTGTGAACCTGGCCTGGTGGACATCAGCCGCTGCCTGGTAAGACCAGAGAATACAAGAATATCACGAGGTCCTTAAAAGCTGCAAAACCCACGTCCTTAAATGTGCAATTTGTTTCTTTACACTACTTTTCCAGGTCCCTATTTCAGCAGCTGCTTTATGGAATGGCCTACCACAGTTGGTTTGTGACAGGTGGGTACAAAGCCATGACATCTGGTTTCTTCATATCAGAGATGTTCAGAGATATTTACATACAGAACCAGTCAAAACTTTGGACACACCTACTCATTCAAGGATATTTCTATTTTCCACAATGTAGAACAATAGGGAAGACATCAGAACTACGAAATAACACTTGGAATAATGTAGTAACCAAAAAAAGTAAGTAGCTATTATTTTACAATGTGCAAAATAGTAAAACAAATAAATAGACTTGAATAAGTAGGTGTGTCTAAACTTTCCACTGGTACTGTGTGTGTGTATATATATATTCAGATTCAGCACACGGGATGCATTCGTGCCACAAAATATATACTGTTAAATATGTGTTTTTTCCCCCATTGATTTACAGCAATTCCAACACTACATCATACTAGTGATAAACAGCACCTGTACATCAAGGTGTTTTATCTGCATGTGTTGTAGATGAGGTGGAGGCTGAGGGGACGGACTCCAAGGAGACCAGCTGTGTGACGATACAGACCCAGTTTTACTTCACTAACGTCAGCAGCTCCTACGGCATCATGCAGGACTGTGGAAACTGCTCCAGGTGACTGCACTGGGCCCACGCAACCCATACCCCCACACGCCAACCCATACTCCCACACGCCAACCCATACCCCCACACGCCAACCCATACCCCCACACGCCAACCCATACCCCCACACGCCAACCCATAC
>JACXGI010002728.1:43506-70395 GCA_016801175.1 Esox masquinongy | reverse complement strand
GTGTGTGTGTGTGTGTCTGGTTGGGTGTGTGTGTGTGTGTGTCATACCTTGAGCCATCCAGATAAGAAGAAGAACTGCAGCATGGTGAAGATTGGGACGTAGAGGTCCTGGTCATGACCCGGGTAGCCCTGTGCTGGGTCCAGGAACTGTCTGCCAATTATACAGGAGAAGAGGAAGGTGTAGACGGCCAGGGTCACCACCTGGAGGAAGGGGGGATGTTTTCATGGTTGTTCGGTGAACGATCACGTCTACGTGGATCCCTTCAAAACGCAACGGTGGCCTGGTCATATGTCCTGATTTCAATCCATCTGTTCAATTCAACTGAGAATCTGTGATGCTATTTAACAGATGTGGCCCACAAGCATTGTCCAACCAACCTGAAGCACCCAGAGAAAATCTGCCAAAAAAACGTAAAAAGCTAGAACATACCTGGACCCGGCTCTATCAAATATTATAGTGTGGGGATTGGATACTTGAATGCAAGCAACATACAATTATACATACTGCAAAAAAGTTGAAAAGGAAGGTTTTGAGTGAGGAACAGAACTGTTTAATTTGCTGTGGTCTCTTAATTTTAACCCTTCTGTTCCTCACTCAAAACCTTTTTGACTTTTTTGGAAAGGAAAGAAAAAGGTGCATTGGTCTCTTAATTTTTTCCGGAGCTGTATTTGAGGTTTTTTTTCCTGATTAATACATCCCAGTATAAAAATGTCACCCTCCAATAACTCAGAATGAAATGTCATTAATTTTTACTAATATAAAATTATTGGTCAGGGGTTCAAATACTTTTGCGAGGCGCTGCATTTCGTGCGCAACCCCCCTGTTGAGGACCACAGCTCGGAGTACACGGAAGCATTTGGTCATAGGGGCAGATCTGGTTGTTACCCGTTATGGGGGAGGAATAGAATCAGAAGGCTTATTGTCCAATAAGGGGAGATGGGGGGAGACAGGGGAGGAAGGGTTTGAGATGGGTGAGGGAGGATAGGCATAAGAAGTGGAAAGGAGGCTGGAAAAGTAGGAGTTAAGAGACTGGGGAAAAGAGAGCAGAGTTGGAGAGACAGAGTTTGTGTGTGAGGGGTGGTGTGTGCTAACTACACCTGTGTATAGACAAGAGGAATCCCGACCCAGTCATAACCAAAGAGGGTGGAGCACCATGTCCTGAACTTGTTCATCTCCTGGAGAGAAAGACAGACAGAGAGGCAAAGTGAAATGAGAGAAATAGATAGGGATAGAACAGAGCAACAGAAAGAGAGAGATGGAAAGAAGACAGAGACATGAAGTGTGAGAGACAACGAGGGAAAGAAGGGAAAGAAGAAAGACACTGAGTACGCCTTAGCAGCTGTTACATGTACATACACGCCTTACACACACCTTACACACGCCTTACACACGCCTTACACACGCCTTACACACGCCTTACACACGCCTTACACACGCCTTACACACGCCTTACACACACCTTACACACGCCTTACACACGCCTTACACACACCTTACACACGCCTTACACACACCTTACACACGCCTTACACACGCCTTACACACGCCTTACACACGCCTTACACACGCCTTACACACGCATTACACACACCTTACACACGCCTTACACACGCCTTACACACACCTTACACACAGACCCACGGAGGGTTAATTTGATAGGCAGGCAAAGCCAAAACAACATCCTCAAGTATACTATTTAAGTACTGTTTAAATAGTAATAATAAAACTTAAGTGAGTTAAAAATAGACCCACTTCTTTCATAATACACTGTACTTATAATGCAAGATTGGACATAGCATTTTTGCGCAACATTTCATAATATTTAGTGTACTAAAGTGGAACGTAAGTGGTTCCAAAATAATACACTTAAGTACATAGCAACATGATCCAGCCCTCTTTTTGGGATCGTGGTAGTATCACTAGTCAGGTTAAGAGCCACTCTGTCCAGCCAGAATGTCTCTGTATCCCGTGACAGGTATTCTGTCACTGTATCCGTCCCTGTCCAGTGGGAGCTACTGCTCACGTTAAGGATGGTCTGCAGATCCACGCTGTCCTTAATCCGTCCATCTGTCCGGGCCTTGGAGGCCAAGTTAGTGAACCACACGACAGGGACCCAGTACTTCAGGTGGGGAGACTTGACGGCATCAAAGACCTTCCTCTCTTCTGGTGTCATGAAGCCTGCGGAGAGGAAGAGGAGGATGAGGGCGGGGCGAGGAGGGAGGAAGGAGGGAAAGTCGTGATTTGGGAAAAGAGGAACAAGTCAGGTGGAGTTGTAAGGAGATGCGGATGATGACAATTAGGAAAAAGAGGAGGAAGGGGAGAAGGAGTAGCAAGAGGAAGAGGTTTTATGAGAAGGGAGAGGAGAAAAGGCGGTAGGGAGAGGGGGAGGACAAGGAATAGGGCGAGCTTTAAAGAGCTGAGAGGAGAAAAGGCGGTAGGGAGAGGGGGAGGACAAGGAATAGGGCGAGCTTTAAAGAGCTGTTTTCTAAAAGAGCTCACCAGATGCACAACAGATGGTGTGCTAAATTAAATCTCTCACTTAGTTCGATTAATGCATTTACATACTTAGAATTTATGGTGCAAAGTTGCTGCTGGTGGAAAACCAACACACGTAGGGGACAGACTCCCCACAATGCACTTAAGTCGATGCACATTCGTGCACAATAACACAGCCATCCTATTTCATTTGTAGTCATGAGGTGTCTTCATGTGGCTTGGACACATAAGGTGTCTTTAGGTGTCTTCATGTGGCTCGGACACTCTTGTCTTCATGTGGCTCGGACACATAAGGTGTCTTTAGGTGTCTTCATGTGGCTTGGACACTCTTGTCTTCATGTGGCTCGGACACTCTTGTCTTCATGTGGCTCGGACACATAAGGTGTCTTTAGGTGTCTTCATGTGGCTTGGACACTCTTGTTTGTCTTCGAGCGGCAGATAGTTGGTTACTGAGCGCCACAGCACAGGGAAATCAACTGTTCCGACAGTTCAAATAAAACTGATGCAAATATCGTTGGATGATGATAGAATTTCGTGACAAAAAACAGCTGTTACTGTGTCCCTAGTATACAGTTAAGGTGATTGGATGTCCGCATTCCGGGCATCTGAATGAACTGAATGAATCGTGATATTTAGTTTTACTTTGGACTGCCCCTGGAGACCACACTGTTATGGGAACCAATCAAAACATTCTTGCAGAATACTCAACTTTAATCAGCCCCCCCCCCGAGCGAATAAGAGCTGTTAGCTGTGTCTCTTAGTTGCATTAGCCAGGCTATATACAATATAAATATTTTCATAGCACAAAAACTCTCCATTAGTACTGATGATTACACAACACAACATGGCTTCTTTTTTTTTTGCCTGATGTTGATAGAGCATTCCCACAATATTACTCATGGGGTATCACTCTGAGTGGACAAGAGCGTCTGTCTAATTACAAAAATGTAAATGTAAATATTTGTCCTCGGTATCTTTGGTCTACAGTCCGCGGCTTTAGGTCGACTCACGTGTCACTCATTTAGGTTACCATGGTTCCTGGGCAAAGGTAATGGACTATATGGGGAGTAGGGTTCCATTTGGGACTCAAACCTCGATGCCAAGTGAAAACATGTTAGTTGCAGGTACAGCTTGTTGTAATAGGGGTTAGACAGGAAGAAACAGGCTTTTAGTGAACCTAATTCAATCAGACACAATGATCTTTTGGGCTCTGGGGAAAACAAAACTGAAGAAGGAAATAAAAAGAACAATGAGCCTGAGGGTTCAGTTGCATTCTCCTCATCTACACTTCTCCTTTCTTTACCCTGTTTTTTTCTTTTAGGTCTCCCCGTCGATTTTCATGATATTCAACATGATTAAGGTCCTGCTTTATTACAGCAACTCCCTGTGGACTCCGGACAGTTGAAGTTGAGATACGTGTCTTTTGAAGCACATCCAATGCTGCTGTGGTTCTTATAACGCTGCTCGTCCAACCAGGACTTTTAGACCACAATCCTTAGGGAACGTATTCTCCTGCCTTCTACCTTGATTGAGCACACTGGGGCTCACGCTAAACAGTCAAGGTGTGACCACTACCCCATTTTTCTTTAATTTTGTATATCGAAGTTGCTTGACCCGACACAGGAAAAAAACAGGATACAATTAAATGTGTGACAAACATCTGTAAATATGTAATTTGCCCAATCCATTTCAATTTTACAGAAATACATTTTTTTTCCGGTATCGACTACGTCCAAGGGCTGGTACCTGCCTTCACCATGCGCTCCGTAACGTGGAAGCACTACTGACACGACTGGTTAAGTAGTAGAGAGGTAAAAGGTCGTACCTGCCTCCACCACATGGTCCATGGTGGGGAATCTCTTGCAGACGGCCGTGCTGACGGAGCGGAAGATGAGCAGCGAGGTGAGGTTGACGTAGCGCATCAGTGTACGCCTGAGCAGGCGACCCTGCTCGTCGCGTCCGTGAACACAGCTTGTGATCAGGAACATGAGCCGGTCAGGCCACGGAAGATTCACAAACTGGTTCCACCAGCGATTCACCACCAGGGTCACATAGAAACCTGTAGAGGATGAGGAGGAGGGGTCCGACCGCAACGGTTACTCCATATACTGAAGACTTGGAGTTTTTCAAAAGCTTGTTTGGCTTCAAACCCCTTGTGGGTGTGTGTGATATGGTAAAATATGTGGCTGTTAGGGGCAGCTCGGCTTCCACTTAGGTGCAGCTCGGTTTCCACCTAATTCTGTGGGCAGTGTGCACATAGTCTGTATAGATCTGACCACCTTACATAACACCTCTTTGAGCCATTAGATGGTTTACATGATCTGCATTGTCATTTTTGGAGTATTCCAAAAAAGAGACATTGCCACTCCATACAAAATAAGAGCTTGGACTAATGAACACATGATAGGCCCTTCTAAAGATTTGACAAAGCAAAGAGAACATTGTGCCACTCAAACAGAACCACGGAATTAAAGAACTACAGAAGAACAGAACCCCAGAACCTAACCAAAGAATAGATCCCAAGAACAACGGAATCACAGAACAGAACCCCAGAACAGCAGAGCCATGGAACAAAACCCCAGAACAACTGAGCCAAAGAACAACATTCTTAAATCAAGAATCTGTAACCCCATGCCATGTGTTCAAACAAATGCCCCTGACTCCAAAACCATGAGTAAGCCCACCAAACCCCCAATGCCCCACTGACTCCTGACTAGATTCCTCTAGTAATTATTTCCTTCCATTAACTCAAAGGCACATTTCCCCCCTGGAATGAATGTGTCGCTGAGAGCATCTGCTCTGTAATCCTAGAGTTGAAAAATCACTATCATTAGCCTGTTGCCTGGCAGTGCCCAGAAACCAGCGGGTTCATTCGGTCGGGTCAGCAGCAAGTCATACACGCTGTTGTCACAATATGGTTGTGTGTGCGTGAGACAGACAGAAAGAGAGAACAGTGGCAAGTACCTCAATATAAAAATAAACAGGAGCTGGGGGCTCCTGTGAATGGAGCATTAAAAAAGGCACAGCACCGTCATTGTGGCCAGGAGTTTTTGCTGATTGTTACATATGCCCAGGGGGGCTAACAAGTGGCGGTGCAAAGGGGCGCAGCACCTCACGGGTTGTTGAGGATGCGATCGAACGCAAAGTCACCTGGCTTTATTGTGATCTAGTGACTCCGGGTACCTGCAAAGGGCATAGGTGTTGGCCAGAACTTCCTGGTTGCTGTGATCAGGCAACGCCATTATTTTGCACATATACCTCCCCCACACACATACACTTTCACAGTTTAGCATCCATTTTAGCATCCTGGTCGGGACTCAAAAAGTATTGAAAATGTTATTTCCCCAATCCTTATACCACGCCTAACCCTCAACCAAACCGCTAACTTCTGATCCCTAACCTAATTCAAACAATAACCCCATTTGTAAATTTTATTCTGAAACTATCCACTAGGCCTAAAATTGCCCTTTTATTCCCTTCGGAAGTAAATGTCCCAAATTGGGTCAAAGTTCACACACACACACACACAAGCACTGCCATCATTGCTGTACCATGTATATATATTTAGAGACACAGAACACTGGACTAAACATGGCTAACAGTAATATAGCTATCACTTCTAGTACATCTTTTCTGTCCATTCACTGCATATGCATAAAATGCACTGTTATTTGAATTACTGTTATTTGAGTTTACTGAGATATACGCAGATTATTTTCTTCAATCTTATTTGAAATTCTTTGGTTAACTTTCCCCTTCAGATTCATCCATGTATTTCTAGACACTCTTTGTAAAAGTGGTGTTGTCAAGCCAAAACAAGTCCCGGGAAATGCTTTGTACTATATCGTGCATGTGCCTATATGTGCCCCACGTCACTGAAACCACTCACTTTCCATTTCACGGCTAACTGAGGCATGAAAGTATGATATCACATACACAAGTATGACATCACGTAACATTTTATAAGTATGACATCACATAACATTTTACAAGTAAGACATTACATTTTACAGCTCTTATTGCTTTTGAAAACAGTTTATAATTGCAATAAGTCATCTCGGGTGTTTGTGGTATATTGCAAATATACCACATCTAAGTGCCGTGTCGAGGCACTCCTCGGTGTGTCGTGCAGAAGAACGTCTCTTAGCCATGGTATACTGGCCGGACACCCCACCTCCTTGTGCCTTATTGCATAAATATATCATTCGTACATTTGGAAGCAATCAAACAAGTAACCATGTAGTTTCCAAAATGATTCTGTAATCTGATTTTGATACTTCAGCTGGTAATGTCAGTGTACACAATATTTACAGTTTCGGCACAAACGTATTCAGCACACCTGTAAAGCAACACATGGGCACACTTGAAAAATAAAAGGTTCTTGGATGATCCTTTAGGGGTATCCTCAAATTGACGATGTGGGGGAACACCTATGTGTTTTCTGAAAAACCTTTCTAAAGGGTTCTTCGAAAAAACACATTTTAAATGGTTCCTCAAAGAACCTTCTGGATATATTTTTGGGGGGTTGATTTTTTTTGAGCGGGTACGTCCATGTGAAGGCTCCTCCATGAACCTTTTTCTTTTTATAGCGCTAAAGGAATCTGCCCTCTCATCCCAGTCTCAGAGATAGTTGGGATGATAGTACACTTACTCAGCTGCAATCATGGTAATTGTGCTGACTTGTTTGTCCCAGACTTACCCAGAACGAAGGTGACTGGGATCTGGTCAGCAAACTTGTTACAGTGAAGGGCCACCTTTTCAAAGACACGCTTCTCATGGTCTGGGAGAGCAAGTCTGGATAGATGTACATGTTATAAATGTATAGAATCGTTTACATTCCTATAACTGATACTTTGTCATAGCTAATACAAATCAATTACAGAACATACAAAATCAAATAAAAATCACATAATACATCACAATTGTTATTCATATATATTTCTAAACAGAGTATAAACAGATAATACACATAATTCATAATTTTTTATAAAGTTTTAAGTAAACTGAATTCGCAAAAAAACTAAAATTAAAATACATACTGTATTTCGTATCATCAATTACTTAATAATGATAATAATTAGTGACAATAATGATGTGTCTAAGTAAAAACACATAATGGCATAATATTTTGCCTACCTGTAAACCAAGCTCATCAAGGTGTATAAAAGTACAAAGACTATAAACTCCCGATACAACAGTTTATAGATACTGCCTCTCCATCGCAAGAGTAGTCTGTGGAAACCGAAGAAGGTGGCGTTGGCGACTTTACTTGAATAAGTCACCGTCATCCTCTTTCAGTCGCTGTAGAAAACAACCATGTCATCCAGTATAGTTGACAAACCTTCACTCCCTATTCATAACCGACTGGGAATAAATGACTAAGGCTAATAATTGACATGTTAAATATTGTGTTGCAGTCAGTTTGGGTACTCAATGACTCACTCTCTCGCGGCGGGCTATCATGGCACAGACCCACGGCACAATAATAATCAGTAAAACCAGAAACTATTATTTCCATGTTATTGTAATGATAAATACATGCGTCAAAAGAATATTAAAAGCAACACCATTAGTTTTCTACACGGAGCTTACCTGCTGTAGTCCAAACAATCTACATCACATTTCGTGGTGTTTCTTGAAGTGTAATTAATTCCAGAACGCTGGGTCAAGTTGGAAGACAGCATGTGACCGCCTTGGACACATTTAGCTTTCTGTGTGCCTGTTTGTGCCAGTAGCCCAGTGCGCTTCGTTTGTGTCTCGGCAATGCGCAGCGTGCACATATCTTGCTGATATGGAGAGACTAAATGCATCCCTTGGTGCCAGTCAACCGATTTTTATACATATTGCCTATTCTGTCAACTAGCTAACTCTATATTTTGTTAAAGGGGGAAATATTTGGGATATATTTTATTGATAATAGATAATAATTCGCCATCATTTTATAGACATAGCCTCATAAATATTTGGTTTATAGTAGTGTATACGATGCATTGTAGAAATTGCAATGGCAAAAACGCAGGTCAGGTAAAATTCCTTAATACTTTCTTGAGTGCTCCCTAGATGAACTCATTTGCGTTGTATATAGGCTATAACAATATTATTCATAAGCGTGATTTACGTTTGTGCAAAATTGTCCAGTGGGCGGCGCTGCAGTTCAAATAATGATTAGAGCATGAACAAGCAGCTTTCAGAAATGTATGGATCCATCAGCTTGAATGCTTGCATCTGTCATCATCTGTCATCATTATCATTTCAGTCAGCGCCGACCAATATCTTACATCATCAGGAGTGCAGCCAATATGTAGCCTAATAATCTATAGGACTACAAGGGGTTTAAACAGCATGCAAGATAGCTATCTAAAAATCGGATTTAAAAACAAAATATTACAACTACATTTGAATACACTACTATAGTAACGGTACCTGAGCTCTGCGCATGCGCCACGCTAAGCTTGTGGGTTCAGGTTGACGCCCATGCTTCGTTCCCACCCATCACCAGAGAAGAAAGGAGCAGGTGAAGGGATGATCGGATACGGCTGGCATTACTAAATAGATGATTTCATGCAAACCGTCACTTCATGAAAGTCAGTACTGGAGGCTATCGGCGACAGGGAGCAAGACCACTTAGTGACAGTTGGGTTTATGCACTGTGGTCACTTTCGGCAGTTGTATTCGTCAGAAACAGCGGCGGTACGGGAGAAGGGGTGAGTTGACAGCTTGCACAGCTAGGCTAGCTGAAGCTCAAGCCAGCTGGCCGACTGACTTACTGTCTTGCTTGTATTATTGCGTCTAAATCAACGATATGGATACGTTTCAAATGTCAGACGGTTGCTTGATGTCTGGTGACAAAACGTTGCAAAAGAGTAAATGTCCGTGGTTGTATTTCGTTGTTCTAAAACCCCACATGAATGTACCTGCTTCATCAATGCAATAATATCCTATACTGTTACTACAGTACTGGCAATGAATCAATATGAGGCGGTGTTAGCACCGGGCAGCTAGCTTTAGTTAATAATGTATACATGTGGTGCGTCTAACCTATATTTTCTACCATATACGGTGTAATACTACTCTTGCCATTTAACATTGAACCGCCCATTAATAAATCAAACCATGCCTGCAAGGAAACACCTTCTGCATATTATGACCTTGTTTCAGCAATTCAGTCTTGAATATGATTTTTATCATTCGATGCAGCAGCTATTAACGTAGTATTATAGTATTATAGAAATACTATATTATAGTGTATTATTTCTCTAGCTGCTTACAACATCTCACCCGGGGATGGAAGGATTAGAGGAGGTAGCAGACGGTTGATGAGCAGAGGACATGAGGAGAGTGTACGATAGAGGGTTGGACAGTATGGGCTGAGAAAGGACTGGATGGCTAGAGAGGGAATCCACAATACCGTGAATTGTCACCTGACGTAGGTCAGGTCAACACATTCCTTGGCGGCATGCAGGCAAATAAATCATTCCCATATCTGCTTCCTTTTCACATTTGATACTCTATTAGCCAGATGCGGACTCTGCATTCTCTCCAGGGTGGTCCATTAATATGAAATGGCAATGCCATAAATTAGTCCATTGGTAAATTAATGAGGTTGTCAGGGACCATGCACAGTGTGCAGACACAGGGGTGTTCAGCGTCATGACGACAAAACAAAACACAGACTGGGCCTATTGCTTCGAAGACCTGCGTGGGAAAGCCTCTGTTCAGTGGGCTTCACACTGTCGTGCCATGGCTGTTTTGTCTTGTCCTCCATTTTCCATTTTCACTATCATTGCAAGTGAATGGCGAGGAAGTGGCACGCGACCATTGTTGCTTTGTACAGCGTATGCTTCTCTTGACACCTAACCACTCCATAATTCATCACGCTGCTCTCCAATGTGTGTCACGGGTTAACCCTTGACAAAACAGAAGGGAGGGGGTGGAGAAAGGTTTAATGGTATGGCCGGGAGCATTGTTGCTGCCATGCAAATGGTCCCTGATGCATTGTGGGCGGGGACGATATAGAGATGTGGGATCTTTGTCTGACTGCTGAGAGAGATATCAGAGAAGCCTGTCTGTTGACCTGCTGTGCTGGCTGGTTCTAGCTGGGCCCGCATGCATTGACAGCATTCTTGTCAGACCACTCAGTCTTGACTTGGGTTCTTTCAAGATCCGGGTCTTCCTCTAGAAAGGTGTTTGTCTTGAACAGGGCTGTAGCCTAGCCAGCAGCTCTCTGTGACCTTCACAGGGAACGTTCCTGGAAGTGGTGATGGAAACAGGGAGACAGGCTGTGGGACCCTCTCAGGATCTTGAATCCAGGCCTGAGTAACTACAATCTGTTCCGTTTGACTGCCTGGCCCGACATCAGGAGAGGCTTGCCGGCTTGTTTCAGTCTTCAAGCGTTTGCCGATCGGCACACACAGCCGGTTTAAGACGTGTTGGACTGGAATCAAGACATCCTGTGGGAGAGAAGTGTCTGCCTCTCTTTGCTTCGTTCTTTCCCCTCTCTCTGTCTCTCCCCCTTTCTCACCAATCTCTCTATCATTTTCTGCTCCAGTTCTCTGTGTGTGTAATCCCTTTCTGTGTACTTGTGTGGACCAGATGTCCCCGCACAGATAAAAAATTGGTCCCCCTAGGGTTTTTTGGGAGGTCCCCATTAGGGAAAATGCATTATCTGGCTCAGGGCTTAGGGAAAAAATATAGTGTTGGGCATGCTGTTAGGGTTGGGGTTACTTTCAGGTTTAGGCATTACCGGTTATGTTTAGGGTTTAGTGTTATGGCAAGATTCAGACATTCTAGGTTATTGATGTTAAGCTTAGGATTGGGGTAAGGGTTAGGTTTACGGCTAAGGAAAGGTTAACATGGATTTCTGTGTATGGGTTAGGTCTCAGGTCCAGAGGAGACCGATACATTAACAGTTAGTTGCCTCTTTCCTGCCCGTGGATTTGATCCCGCAGCCTTTGGCATGCTGGTAAGGTGGTTGAACTGCCAGTCTGTCTGACGCCTTTGGTACCTTTCAGGGTACAAACTGAAATAAGAAATGGTTGCATCCTGCTGTTCATGGGAATCTGCGTAGGCTCTGGTGCTCTCTCCCGGTCTCTTTCTCTCTCTGCGTGCTCTCTCTGTCTGACAATCAAACTTATTTCATGAAGCCCTTTAAACTTCAGCAGTTGTCACGGTGCTTACACAGATAACCAGTCTAGAATCCAAAAGAGCTAGCAACCAAAAAAATCCTGCACAGGAAGAAGTCCCTCGGAACCTCCGGGAGAAAACTAGAGAAGAGCTGGATTCTGAGAGGGGGTCCGGTCCTCTTCTGGATGTGCTGGGGGATGTTTATCAGAGTGCACTGCCTTTTTGGTCCATGTTCAGATGACCTTAAATACAGATGGGCTGTGACCGGAGTCTTTAGGCAGAATCCAGGTCAGCTGTAGACACTGCGGGCCCCCTCTGAAGGCCCCGTGCTGGGCCAACCTGGATGGAGTGTACATTCTCTTCACCGTCCTGTGCGACAATGTTTCAGGCCCTGCCAATGTTCACGATTTGTCTTCACGGTTGATTTAAAAAAAAAAAAAAAGCAGTAGAGGTGGCGAAGGATAGCTCTCACAGACAGCGTGTCAGGGACTCTGGGGAATATTTCAGCTCCAACGGCAGGCGGACCGTGGCCCTGTCGGTTCATTCAAGGCCAAGTTAAACACCGGGGAGAGATGTTACGGTGATCGCCATTGAGATACAGTCAAAGGAAACTTCAACGCGACTGTAGCCTAGCGGTGTCAACGTTAGCATCCCAATAAAAGGCCACACCGTTCTAGGCTGCTGCCCTTGAGCTCAGTGCCGTCTGTGTGTCTGTCTGGAGCAGGACGAGCCACAGCAGAGACGTCAGTAGCCTTCATTCCCTCGGGAGATGGACATAGCTGGGGTTTCAGTAGCTGACCCAGCCCGCGCTTTCCAATGTGTCTGAATGGCAGGGTCGTTGTCTTCTGTTTCAGAAGCGCCGGTGTGTGGAGCCTGCATTTAGATCTACCCGCCTATTATTTTGAGAGTGTTTTATTGTTGACAGGTTTAACGCAGCTGTCTCTGATCCAAGTGTTCTGACGGAGCTTTGTTCCGTTCTGATTGGACGAAGGCGTTGTTTAAAGAAACGTCACAAAGTAATGTTTTGGGACCAATCAAGCAACGTCATTTTGCTCTCATGGTCCCAGGTTCCAAATCATTCTACATCAGCCAAACCAGTTATTTTGTTAATTCTTTATATTTTTTGCATTCTTTGTGGCCTATTTTGTGTTTATCTTTTGACCTAGCATATAGACTACATCATCACCTAAAATGTTTGGCACCCATGATAAAGATAAGCAGAAAAGTCTGTAGCCTATAAAATAAACAATACACGTTTATAACCTCTTGTTGTTTTGCAACATGTCAATTACACATTTGTCACACATCAAGAAGTGAAGTATAAAAATGACTGGCATCTTTCTGTTTTCAGTTCTTTTTGCACTCTCTTCATGCAAGGTAATGGCACTGAGCCTATTTCACCCCAAACCATAGCGTCTGGTGGCAATGCCATTAAGCAAACTTCAGACACTTCCAGACACTTCAATTTTTTGTCTGCTCTCAATAAAAGCCATTTTATTGAAACGCTTAGAAATGGGCCACTGACATGGGGTTGAGTTTCTGCTGATTGAGGTTGCAGTGCGATCAGACCCAGTACAACAGCGTACAAGCTTTGGTACACACATCTCAGTATCAACTGTCCCGAGTTACTGCAGTGATGCAGGGCCTTAATCACAGACTGGATACCAGCAAAGAAAAAACAGGACTCCTTTCAGCAAATATTACTATTAAGCATTAATATGACAGATTACAGTTTCCATATTTTTCTGTTAATCAAAATTAAGCTAATGACCTGTGTTTACTTTACAGACTTTTTCAAATATTATATATGAAATCACTTATCATGTTTTGAGCTGACTGATGTTGATGAGGACAGTGTAACCAGGTATGTACAACCATGTCATGCCAGCAGTGCATTGGTGAGTCTCAATATTTGATGAGGAGGAGATGGTTTAGCTGCCTGCATATCAACGAGACCGTGCTGCCTGATCGACATTCACCTCAGAGCGGCTGGTGGAGGGATGAGCACAGCGTCCTCTGCTTAGTAGTCATCTGTACTAATAACTCACTAGTGCTGGTAGAATCTAAATTCTCAGATTTGTGGCTGGCGACTTCAGTGCTTTGAATGTCTTGTTTTCTGGGCTGACGCGCAGACACACGCACGCACGCACGCATGCACACAGCGATCCCTTGAGCTTGACATTCTGGGTTGTTATGGACCGGGAGAAAGTATTCCGGTAGCGAACATGTCTGCTAAGGTTCAGACGGCCAACTCATTAAACAGTCGTTATGACCTAACTACACGGAGGACAGACCATGGGGGTCCTGGTTGTTTTACTCCCAACGAGGCCCGTCACTGCGTCCGTCCTCCCAGCAGTGCCTGGCTAGCTAGGGTAAGAGGATCCCGACCCAGAGCCTCTGCTGTCTGAGCCCAGATGGACAGGTGTGGGGTTACAGCAGGTTGGTTTCCTAGGGAACGGAGAGGACAGGGAACCGTTGCGCTGTGGAGGGGCTGGCCCGGCCAGGGTTACTGAGGGTCGGTTTCCTAGGGAACGGAGAGGACAGGGAACCGTTGCGCTGTGGAGGGGCTGGCCCGGCCAGGGTTACTGAGGGTCGGTTTCCTAGGGAACGGAGAGGGGTGTCAGCCGGGGGAGGCCTCCTGTCGGCGCGGTACGCTGAATGTTTTGGACAGAAATGTATTACTGTCATGTCAGCGTCAGAAATAGAACAGATGATGACAAGATCGCTCACACACCATGTCGAGAAAGAAAACAGTTATGAAACCATTTACCAGCCTACTGATTTAAGCTCATGGTCTGGAACCCGATTGGACCTCGGTCCGTGACCTGGAACCCGATTGGACCTCGGTCCGTGACCTGGAACCCGATTGGACCTCGGTCCGTGACCTTGGACCTGATTGGACCTCGGTCCGTGATCTGGAACCCGATTGGACCTCGGTCCGTGACCTGGAACCCGATTGGACCTCAGTCTGTGACCTGAAACCCGATTGGACCTCGTTCCATGACCTGGAAGCTGATTGGTCCTCGGTCCGTGACCTGGAACCCGATTGGACCTCGTTCCGTGACCTGGAACCCTATTAGACCTCAGTCTGTGACCTGGAACTCGATTGGACCTCGTTCCATGACCTGGAACCCGATTGGACCTCGGTCCGTGACCTGGAACCCGATTGGACCTCGGTCCGTGACCTGGAACCCGATTGGACCTTGGTCCTTGATCTGAGACCTGATTGGTCCTCGGTCCTTGATCTGGGACCTGATTGGTCCTCGGTCCGTGATCTGGAACTGGATTTAGTCTTCTGGTGTCTACAGACAGTTTATCATGCCAGGTGTCTGTCTTAGTTTTGGCATGATCCAGCTATACTGCGTTGATGAATCATCTCCCCGGGGTCTTGGTGTGTGGAAGGGATGGCATTTTGAAATAATATCACTTTTCAAAGAGTGTCAGGATATTTTCAAATGATATCTGAATATTCTGAATAGATTTTGCGTTTTTTAAACCGCTTGTAAATATGTAACCAGAGCTGAGCAGTGATCACTGACCCTTGTTGTCTCTCCTGCCACTGGGGAGGGACGTGAGGAGGAGGTCAGCCGAAGAAGGAGAAGGAGCAGCATGGTTAGCGCAACGCATACCATCTAAGATATGCTACAGAAATCATCCTCATCCGGAGAAGACTGGCGGTTTGGCTGAGTTAGCAGGCTGGTTTTAGGATCATGTGAAGGCCTGGGGGGGGGGGCGTGCCAAGCCAAAGTCAGAGGATGGCTGTTGAAGGCTGGGACACTGGGCAGCTGCTGTTTGACTTGACGTGAAACTACACGGTGTCGAGGTCCCAATCCTGGTCCTGAGCTAACTGGGGCGCAGCGGCTAATTGCTTTTCTGTAGAGATTTCGCCGGATGAAATCTGTTGATGCACCTCATTTTCTGATATCTTAAATAATACCTGTTTACAAGATTGGCATGACTGGTACCATATTATAATAATAGCCTAATAAAAGAATAAAAAAAAAAAAACCTTGTGAGAAAATGTTCTACTGCTTGTCGCACAGATTCTGTTTGTGAAATAGCCTTTCTAACAGTATGTTTGAATCAACTGATTCAGGAAAAGTGAATGAATAAAAACATATTAGGTTCCTCTCCCCTCAGCATCTCCTTGTGTGCGGGCCTTCCTCTGTGATGTATAATGTATAAGCAACCCGGTGCTCTGTGTTGACCCAGTGATGATAGCTTCAGGAGCTGGCTCATGTTGTTGCGTTGCGTTTTCCCTCGGGGAACCATCTGTGCTGTCGGTACGCTGACGCTCTTACACCTGGCCTACAAGCGCACCTCTCACTTGTGTCTGTCTGTGTGGGCTGGGCTGTGTGTGCGCGTCTGAGCCAGCAGTCACTGGAACACGCCCTTAAGCCCTGTACACCTGTGGGGACGAGGCTTCATTGAAACGCCTCTGAAGGAGTTTGAAAAGCGCACAGTAGCAATTTAATGACAACCGCGCGGAAGTCGTGGGGAGGAATTGGACTAAAGTTGATGTCACGCATCCAAACGGTATGCGGTTTGTTTTAATCCCACTGGATGTTCTGCAGCGTTTGTTGATAAACGTAAATCAGAAAATGCATTGATATCCCAATCTGAGTACGTTCACTGGCATCATGATAATATTGGGCTACGGAAATTCTGGAGTTGTCACAGCTTTCTGTTTAGCTCCACTGTCTGTACCATTTGACGTTAGAGCGAGAACACTGGCAGTTGTTTCGCTGGCTCCTTCGTCACGCACAGTGTTAAAGTTCAGCCCTATTGTCATTGGAAACCCATCTGGAACGGTGAAACTGCTATCAGTGTCCAAATCTAAATTTGCCCATGTACGGGTTAGAGTGTAATGAGCCACCATTCTACACTGCTATCCAGTTGAACCAGTCTCTATTACGGACAGGATTTGCTGTCGTACGTCCAGGCAACAAGCTGTGTGCTGCTATTCTTGTCTTGTAGGATCTGCAACAGAGCATACACACACACACACACACACACACACTCTGCAGAAATACCCAGAACTGATATCACCTGGTTTATTTTGTATTAGGTTGTCCCGACAACCTGTCACTGTTGCCATAGCAGACATCTTGTCTGACTGGTGTCCTCGTAACCATGAGGATGGCCTGACCTTTGGAATGTCAGCGCGGGTGTGTCTGGAGTGACTGACCAGGGGGAGTGTCGTGGAGCGTGTTCCGGCTGACATTGGAAAGCCGCGGTGGTACTACTGTGACTGTGGAAACTGACTGGGCCTGACTCCGCAGACCGCTGTGTTCTGAGGCTGTTGCTGGTGGTGTTCACTGATCCATAGAGGGGGCTAGGAGCAGAGGAGAGATGAGATGTGTATGTTTTTGTTTTTTCCTGGTACAGGGAGGAAGAAGTCTTTGTGTTCCTACTGCCGGAGAGTGTAAGAAAATGTGACTCATAGTGTGAACGTAAGAGATGGAGAGCGGGAGAGGGAGGGAGGGAGGGATGTGTTGAGCGGGCTCTCCGAGATTAGCGTGTCCTGATGGGTTCTGGAGTGGGAGAGAGGGGGGAGAGAGAGAGAGAGAGAGAGAGAGAGAGGGAGAGAGGGATAGAAGAGAAAGAAAGCAGTTAATGGAATGTCTCACTTTCCCTCTTGTGAGAGAGTGATATGTGTGTATATATATATATATATATTATCATATATATATATATACACACACACACACACACACACACACACACACACACACACACACACACACACACACTTGTATTCGGACAAAGGAATATATGTATTTCATGGTATATTTTAAGGCTTTTTTTTTTAGGCATTGTTGAGAACGGGGGCAGTAGGGCTGGATTTCGACCCGTGCTGCCGCCTTGTCCCCTGGTGGCTCAGTTGGCTGGACCACCCAAAGTCGCCTGCAACGGGCATTTAATAGGGAACAGATAGTCGTGTTTGCTTAAAGAACCGGCCAGGGTCTCTCAGTTATCAAGTCATTAAGGTCTTATCCAAATGTCATCTAATTGTTTCCCACTTGTTCATCAAAGTAGCTACCTCAAGTCATTTCTCGTCCTCTCGTCTTGTCTTGCAGGAGTAAGCCAGCCTTCGCAGACTGATTCAACCCAGCGTTTCACAACACTCCCACATCATCCCGACAGAAGAGCCAAGTCCACTACCGAATCACCTTTAATAAAGACACGCATTTATCATAATGGTATGTTGGACATTGTGAATTAATTAATTAATGTAACGGCTTATTGAACCAGTTTATTGGAATTGGGTAAAATCAGTTCTTAGCTGTATGGACTGCCTTTTTATTGTGACTGTGATTACTAACTTCGGAAGCACTCGTTGGTCTTCCTCTGAGAGGGGGTTTGTCTGACAACTGTGACGTTGCTATTCTTGGTGAATATTCTAGTTCACGGGTACTCGTAACATCTGTAATGTTTCCCTCACAAAACATTCCCAGGTCTGCATGAATATCGTCATTTATAGGTTGTAACAAACCCCCCCCCCGACCCCGACTGTTCAAATTTTTCACATCCTTCTTTGACGTGGAGAAAAATTAAATGGTGAGTTCCGGAAATTCTACACGTTATGTCCAGACGGAAATGGCCTTTAGATTTTCTGTGGGGCCACGGTCTGTCTATTTCCATTTCGGCTCTTTGATCTGGTACGCCAGTTGAGTCTGGCTAGCCTGGTTTAATCTCGGGGGCGACCGCGGTGGGCTGTCTGTCTGCCGTTCACCTGCATGGGGCTGAAGAGACGACGGTCATGTTTAGTCAGCTTCCTCTGGGACCCAAACGCAGGCTCACACCTCGATAGCCTTCCCGTCCTGGGTCTCCTGGCTGTCCCGGGTGCGATCTCCCTACCTCACATTCCACTCCATAGAATCCACGTGCTGGTGAAACTGACCTTTGAGTTTTTATAAAATGAACATTGTTTGATTAATGAGCTTGTGGAGAACAGAGGACTTTGATCATCTTGACTTGCCTATCCTCCAATGAGAGTGGTCAGCAATAAGGTCTGAGGGTGTACGCTACCGCCAGTTAGGCCTGAGGGTGTACGCTACTGCCAGTTAGGCCTGAGGGTGTACGCTACTGCCAGTTAGGCCTGAGGGTGTACGCTACTGCCAGTTAGGCACAACGCATCACGATACGCCACAAATCCCAGAGATCCCTCGTTGCTATTATAAACCACTTACCAAACCAATGCAATTAGAACAGTAAAAACGGATGTGATGTCATACCGGGGATAGTCACTTTTTCCCCTTCTTTTTCTTAAACATGTTTGGCCGGTTGTGTTACAGGAACAATTTGGAAATCTGAATTCTGACCAATCCTGTGTAGCATGGATATTTCTCAAAGTCATTTTAACTGTGGAATAGTTAAATCACTTTGTTTTCTGTCTCCTCTCTCTTTTGCCCTCCCTTCTGTTGTCCATCCTCTCTTTCTTTTTGTCATCCATTGCTCTCCTCCATCCCTAACTTTCTTTCCTCCATTCTCTCCTGCCCTTTCGTCTCCTCTGTGTCCTCCTCCCCAGAGAGGTGTATGGTGACCGTGACAGAAGGGCCATGGCCAGCGAACCCCTTGAAGGCTTCCATGAGGTCAATTTGGCGTCGCCCACCACCCCTGACCTCCATGGCTTGACCTCTGACCCCAGATCCAACCGCCACAGGTAGCTAGCCATATGCTAGAGACTAGCTAGCTATTAGTTACAGAGGGTCGCTAGGTATAGATTAGAGGTGGGTTACTACAATAGTAACTGGGGAAACCTCTGGTCAGCTGAATGAGTTAGAGCGGTTGCTACAGTCAGTATCGTAGATACCATATCCCGCCATGGTGTCCTTGAGCAAGGCACTTATCACCCTTTAATGGCTCGTAATGTACTGCAAGTGAAATTGGTCATTAAATCCTTCTCCTGCCTCTCCACAGCACGCCTCCCAGTGCCCTCTATCGCACCCCCTCCCTCAGCTCGAGTCCCTGCCCCCCCAACGCCCTGAGGGCCGACCAGCTCCCCACCCAACCTGTCTACTCAGCCCCTCGGCTGCTGGGCAATGAAGAGCCCCACAATGGAAGGTAAGTACCCTCTTTGGATTCCGCCCGGGCACCCTGGCTTCTGTTCGTCATGGTGCACCCTGAAATGTGTCAGAAATAAGCCCCTCCAGGGAACAATTGGAAGAGGAGACCCTCTGTTCACAATACCAGGCCCATGCCAGTCACCACAGATACTAGATAATAAACGGTAATTCTAGCGGGTGGAAACAGTTGAAATTAGGTCCAGATTTTCCGTGCCATCGCTCTGCGCAGGGCGGTTTATTTTAGTCAGTTAATGTATCTGTTACAGGAGAATGCTTCCACTAAGCTGTGATTGGCACCTTCAAAATACTGGTGATCAGCCCGCTCTGATGCTAATTGGGATGCTAACGTCACGCGTACTCTGTTACAAATCCCCAGTAGGCTAATGCTAGCTTATTTCAGATTGACCCGTGTGTATGCTGGCAAGCCCACCCTCCCAGTCTCCTTATGCTAGTTTACCCATGGTTCTTTTGCAGTGTGCCGGGGTTGGAGCCCCCCTCCCGGTCAGAGGCGGAGTCAGCAGAGGTGGTCTTCCTGTCTGGAGAGGAAGGGGAGGAGGGTCCAGGTCTGACCAATGACGGCCTGTCCCACCTCCGCAGCCCCTCGGTGATGGAGGTCAGAGAGAAAGGTTATGAGAGGTTGAAGGAGGAGCTCGTCAAAGCACAGCGGGTGAGACACCGTGTTCATGGCATTATGTACAGTAACAGCGTTTTCTCTGGTTTTCTTTTCTAGTTTGCAGTTTTTCATAATCGAGTGAATTCCATGCAGAAGATATGTGTCTCGTCTGCTCCTCCTTCCAAAGCAGTTATGTTGAATTCTGCCGCAGCGAATAAGGTGTTATCGCCGCCCGCGCTGTCTCCCATTGTACTACAAGTCTCTTGCCAATGTGTATTTTTAAACCAATGCTCCTGAAAGCAGCTATTGCCATCCCTGATGGACGAGAACTCCAGCTGAGCCTCACAGCGAGCGCTGGGTTCTCTGGTTACTGTTACACAGCCAGCACAACTCTGATGTTTAATCTGAATCACATCTTTTCCCATCAGATATTTTTGATGGTCCCCTTCTGATTTTTTTTTGAATCTCTGGATTAAAATGTTCAACCACACATCTATTCTTTCATGTTTCCTAACATTTATTTTTGTGTGTGTTGGATAGGCCTGGGGAGGTTGAGTCAAAGGCCCGTGGGCCAAGTTCACATATACCGCTGCCCCATGGGTTTGAATAACGCCTACTGCTCTTTCAGCCAAAATACTCTCCCCTGTCTTTCCTCACAGTTTTAGTCCAGTAAAGCATTATAGACAGATGTATAGATATATAGGGATATTTATAGATAGATGTATAGGTATAAAGATAGATATAGAGGTGTGTGTGTGTATATATATAATATATATAATCCAGTAAAGCATAACAGTTAGTTACATATAGAGATATAGATAGATATATAGATATAGTCTGGTTAAGCATAACAGTTAGTTACTGATTTTATAAAAACATAAATTCAAATACATACGGACATACAGACATACATACATACATATAGCACAAAAGCGTTCTGCAGTCATACTGGCTATACAGATTCATATTTTCTTCCCATAATGGTTGAAGAAGGACCGAGAAAGAGGGGAGGGGTGTGAAAGCTGAAGGACACGCCCAGCTCCCCACTGCTATAACAAGGTTTTCCCTGTTAGGCTCCTCCAGTGAAATGAACACTGGGGAAGTGAAGGTTTACCTTATAACCACAGCCAGTAATAAAGTGGAGCTGAGTCACTGTTTAGACATGCTACAAAAAAAGATTTGATGTGTTGAATCAGTCGTGCTCAGGTGTTGTTATTGACCTTTCCTGGCCTACAAGAGCTGACCTTACCCTGACCCCTGATGGATTTAGTATCACAGTTCCGCAGTGTCCCTCAATGTTTAGTCTGAGAGGAAGCAGTGTGTCATTCTCCCTGGAATACCCTGACTGGACACTCCGTTCCTCATCAAGACTGTCGTGGTGTCCTGTTTATCTCTTTTCCCAGAACTGTTGTCCAAGTCCTCCACTCAGACAGACACCCATCTATCCCCCCGTCTTAAATCAGTTTACGGCTATTGGTCTGCATCCAAGGACCTATTCAGCCGAGACGGGGATCAGCCAATCATGAACCTTTACCAGTCATCAATTGGCCGGTCTTTTGTATCTTCTTAAACCGGTAATTAGGAGAAGCCAAGCAAAGAAAGCAGAGAAAAGGGGTATCTCTCTGGGTCCCGGAGGGGCGAAACAGGTCTCCATGTTGTTTTTACTTAGTAGTTAATTGCAGTCAGATGCTGTCCCAGGTCTGAGTCAGTCCCTGCTTGGTAACAAAACATTTTTTTTATATAAAAACACTTTTGAAACCTCTTGTACTCCACTGTGAAAATGGAGTGCAGGCCTTGTTTATCTGCAGAGTCATGCTGAGGTAAACTGTTTTGCGTTGTTAGCATGAAAGGCTCCCTAACCCCAACTTTGGACATGGTTTGCATTGTTTTCCAGGACCACCAGGATAGTCCTCAACATGTCCACCTGGTCAACATGTCCACCTGGTCAGTGTGTCCACCTGGTCATGCGGCTGACTTGGATTATGTTTTATAGACACAGGACACAGCCCACATGCATTTATTAATTTATTATTACAATTTTATTTATTAATTTATTAATTATTACAATTTGTACATCTTAACATTTTCACCTGGCACAGCCAGAAGAGGACCGGCCACCCCTTGGAGTCTGGTTCCTCTCTAGGTTTCTTCCTAAGTTTAAACCCTATTAGGGAGTTTTTCCTAGCCCAAAAAGGGCTTTATAAAATACAGTTGACTACCGTGATTAGAAATGCAAGGTGGCGCAGTTGTGAGGGGATCTGACTAGTGTTCGAAAGGTCCCTGGTTTCCCTACTGTCAAGGTATAAGCGCGTTAACCCTAATTCCTAATTGCTCCTCCCACCCTGTGACATTACCCCCAGGTTGTTGCTGTAATTAAGAATTGTCTTTTTAATCCTCTTGCCTGGTTGGTAAGGTTAAAATGAATTGAAGTCTTGAAGCTGTAAATTGTAATTTAGATTCTTTTTTTTTTTACACATTTACTTGAGTTCCTCGATTTAATCGACAGGCCTAATGAAAACCTGCTTGGGCCTTTCAGGCCAGAGTTAAACAGCCATGGGATGAGGAGGAACTAAATGAAGAGGAGGTATTGCAGAGTGAGGCCAGACTCTGAAACTGTGTTAATATTTTGTCTCAATTTATGGCCTTGTCTTTATCTTAATGCACGGAGACTGGGGAATCCTACTCCCATAAATAAACTTGAAAAGCAGCGTGGACTTTTATACCAACGGGTGGGGGTGTAATCCCTCATATCTTAACAGCTCAGACGCTCCATCCCCGACAAATCTGTCATAGCTAGGCAGGGTCAGCTCCTAACCCCCGTCCTCCTCCTTCCACATCTCCCTGTATTGAACACTTCTCTATACCTCCCCCACCACATTCTCCCCCACATCTCCCTGCCTCTCCTTTTATATACCCCATTCTTTCTGTCCCTCCCCCACCACATTCTCCCCCACATCTCCCTGCCTCTCCTTTTATATACCCCATTCTTTCTGTCCCTCCCCCACCACATTCTCCCCCACATCTCCCTGCCTCTCCTTTTATATACCCCATTCTTTCTGTCCCTCCCCCAAAACATCTCCATCCATCGCCTAGCCCTGCTCTCTCTTGCAGAGAGGTCTGTGTCTGTCTGTCTCTGTCTGTGTCTGTCTGTCTGTCTGTCTCTGTCTGTCTCTCTGTCTGTCTGTCTCTGTCTGTCTCTCTGTCTGTCTGTCTCTGTCTGTCTGTCTCTCTGTCTGTCTCTGTCTGTCTCTCTGTCTGTCTCTGTCTGTCTGTCTCTCTGTCTGTCTGTCTCTCTGTCTGTCTCTGTCTGTTTCTCTGTCTGTCTGTCTCTCTGTCTGTCTCTGTCTGTCTCTCTGTCTGTCTGTCTCTCTGTCTGTCTGGTCAAAATAAAAAGACCCCAGCCAATGCAAAAGACTGTCTGTTTCTCATTTCAGAATAACTGTGTAGAATGCTGCAAATCTAACTAGATGAACAAGTAGATGGTTACTTTTGTTTCTTATTTTTTTAAATGGTCAATGGCCAATACCTTTTCAGGAGCGATTTTTCCATGACTAATTAAAACCTTATTTTTCCCATGGCTCTCTCTTGTCCGTATGCAGCTGACAAGTAGTGAGCAATACTGAACTGTGGAGATGTTTCCCCTGCAGGCTAGCCTGATGTACCTGGTAGAGCAGCGGCTGTGTCGTCTCGGCCCAGGGACGCAGAGGATTCTGATATGCTTTGTCCGCGTTATTTAAGAACTGGGTGTGTCAAAAGGGTTTCGCGATATCTCGCCTTGCCCCCGGAGTGGACTAATAAAGTGTGTGTGTTTGCGTTCGTGTCCTGTTTGAATACAGTCTGCGTGTGAATAACCGCCACTGCTTCGTATTATTCTGGGTGTATCCGTGTTCGTTTGAGAAACTAACCATGTATGTGTTTGTTTCGTAGATGTTTACTTTTAATCCCGTTTCCCAACAACAGATCGCGTGCCTCTTGCCAGATCGTAGTTCAGTATTTTCATAAGAAGTGCCTTTTTTTATACAGGGCCGTATTGTTGAATGTAGGGTAATATAAACATTTGATTTTAGTGAGTGAAACTTGGCCTCTCTCTCTGTGTCTCTGTGTTGTCTGTGTGTCTGTGTGTGTGTGTGTGTGTGTGTGCGTGCGCGCATGCACGCGCACTGTGCATGCTTGTCTACACACACTCTTAGAACATTCACACACATTTAGACTGGGTCTACACAGGGAGCTCATTTCTGTTTATTTCCTAAGACATCTTTCCATTCCGTTTTCTTTCAGAGCCGATCTGATTGGTCAAAAAAACAGAAGCGGTGTAGAAAATAAACTAAATTGTGATGCCTGTGCGTTCTGGCGGTGTACCATGTTACATTGTGCAGAAAATGTCTGTTATTGTTTCCTCATTATTTCAGCTTTAGAAAAACCTATCAGATATTTTCCCCATTTGTTTTAATTGTTTCATCATTATTATTATTATTATTATTATTATTACTACGTCATTATTACTACATCATTTGTTCATCATTTTTTTTTGTGTTTTTCGTTTCGTTTTTTCATATCTGAAGGATCTTAAGTTAAAAGACGAAGAGTGTGAAAGGCTTTCTAAAATCAGGGACCAACTGGGACAGGAGCTGGAGGAGCTGACTGCTAGCCTGTTTGAGGTTGGTCCGTCTGGCTAATTCATCCCTCCAGAAACACTCAGCTTCCTTCCTTGTGATGAAAGTGTCTGGCTTCTCTCCTCTATTCTCTTATGTAGCGAGTTAAACAGTTACCCACTTTTATCTCACCTTCTCTATCAGTCTTCCTATCGCCCCCAATGTATTTTTTTTTTTTAAAGATTTTTTGTTTGTAGACACAGTAGCCCTCAGCTCAGTTTTTTTTCTGTGGGTGCCTTTGTCTATCTGTGAAAGACTGGGATTTTCTTGGCTTACGTTAGGTCTTAGGGTTCTCTCCTTTGGTGTATCGTGTGAGGATTATTTTGCGGTTAGCAGTCAGGGTGATAACTGATGCATTGTGGGTCTAACATCTGTGCCTTCTTACAGGAAGCTCACAAGATGGTCCGTGAGGCTAACATCAAGCAGTCCACAGCAGAGAAGCAGTTGAATGAAGCACACGGGAAGGTGAGGACTGAACGAACGCACGCCATAAACACACATGTGCGCACAGACACGCACGCACACACACACAACCATTCCCCATCCAAAATGGAGTCAGACCGGCTGGATGATCAGTATGAAGTACCCAAAGAGCTATACACCTCACATTCAAATCTGAACCTTTCAGCCAGTTCCTCAGTGTATGTTAATCAGAGACAGGTTTAGATGGGTGCGTGGAACTGCAGGTGATTGCCATTCAACAGGTAGCACAGAAAAGCAGCGGTACGCCGAATCCTAGACGTGAATAGATTCAAGCCATTCTGTGCCGTGTGCACTCATGAAATGGTGGCGGAGTGGCGGACCCTCTCTGGTGTAATGGTCTCCTAATGAGCACTCTGTATGCCACACAGACGGCGGTGGCCGTGCATGGCCATGTGTCTGGGATGAAGTGCTAGCTGATTGACGAGTGCTCTTCACCATAGGCACATTTCACGTCTGTTTATTGGAATTAGGGGCGAATTGGGACCAGAAATACCAAAGTAATGTTTTCAAAAGATCAGGAAGTTTTAGCCTATAATAAATGGTTGGCGCAAGTGAGTATTTTTGTTCCTCGTAGCCCCCTACGATGTATATTTTTTCTTTAAAGGTATCTATAGTTTTGACTTCAGTTAAAAAAAATAAAATAAAAAAAGCGTAAGTTGTACGGTTGACCGATAGACCAACCCGTTTGTCATTTGCACTAGTTGCCCGATGGCCAGTTTAGCCCAGATAGAAATGTCAGAAACTGTTGATCACCGTGACAACATCAGTTTGGATTTGTGCAGTGGTTGAAGGCCGTGACAGTGAGGCCCGACTTGGTGGCAAAAATCCAGGGTCTTTATAGATATTTCTTGGTTTTCCAGAAATCCCTGTTGGTGTTTCTTGGATTCCCTGCTCATTCCAGAAACCTCCAACCAGGATTCAAGGGAAATCCAAGAATTTATTGAATGTTCCGCAACTTCTGCAACCCAACTAATGTGAAAGGTTCTGCGAGTCTGGCATTGGGTATTAGTGGGTGAGAACCGTGTTCCTGGGTTGCTGTGGTGAAAGACTGGTGAAATGCTTTTCATAATCGACCTTGGTCGGTAAAGACACAATTGAACCAGTTGAATAGATTCCTGGACCAGACATTATGAGATGTGTGTGGCTGTATGCAACATAATTGGTGTCTCACAGCAGTAATCTGAAAGAATGCGCTGCTTTTCTCAGTCACCTCAATGTGACGTTTCCTTCATAGAACATTGCGTATGTGAGTAATCGAGGAGAAATGGAGAGGTAGCGTGTCTAGCACATCTTGAAATCGTAATCTTTCTGTGAATGTGGCTCTAGGTGGTTGAGTGGTTGGAGTGATTAGCGACTATGACTCTGTCCTTGAAAGCTCAGACAATAACCCTACTCCACCTGGCCTGAACACTGCTCCACCTGGTCTCCCATACAATAACCCTACTCCACCTGG
>JACXGI010002728.1:11584-43406 GCA_016801175.1 Esox masquinongy | reverse complement strand
ATAGTATAACCCTGCTCCATCCACTCTTCCGCCCCAGATTGATGTGCTCCAGGCAGAGGTGGCAGCCCTGAAGACTTTGGTCCTGTCCACGTCCCCCACCTCGCCCTGTCATGACCTGCCCGGGGGCGCCAAGGCCGCCTTCAAGAAGGGGCACGGCCGAAACAAGAGCACCAGCAGTGCCATGTTGGGCAGCGGGCAGGACCTTAGCGCCACACAGCCCATCGTACGCGACTGCCGAGAGGTAGGAGCCTCTCACATACTGAAATGGGCCTGTTTATGGGGGGACCCCAAAACTTTTGAAATAGGCCTGTTTATGGGGGGACCCCAAACTTTTGAATGGTTGTGTACATGATTTATTATTCCAGCTACCACTTCTGTCATTGTTACGGTCCTCTCTACATTTCACTGAAACCTGCGGCTGCATTTCTCCTCCCTCTCTCCCTTTGTCCGTCTCACTCAAATCTTCCTCTTCACTACTTCCTGATGCAAATCCAATCAGTTCCACTGGCATGATAAAACTTCAACATTTCAGCAGCATAGGGTCTAACACACAAATGCCTATAAATGAGGCGTAGGTGTCTGGATCTTAATAAAACTTGGTGAGCACATTCACACCTCTGGTAAGACGTGTGTGGAAATTTGATCAGATTGAACACATGGTGGCACCATAAAGACCATGTGTTTATCTCCTATACTGTTTGACAAAGAGTGGGGAAATATTGCTTGTGCGCTCAGGTATAGAAGTGGACATTTAGTGAAGCTCAGTGGCAAAAGCGGCCATATTGTTTTAGACCGCTTGGAAAATGTGGAGTTAAATGTGTCCACATGGATGTTATGTACCTTATGGGAGACGTTTACGTCAACGCTGTTTCCGGCTTTATTGGCTGTTGTTATTCCGTGACCCCCTCTGCGGTGATGATCAGCTCTAAGTGTCTTTGAAAACCGGTGTAATGGAGAGCTGTGTTTGCAGTCATACAAGTGGAGTGAATAATCCGTTACTCCAACGGGGTCCTTCGGAGGGTGAAGTGTGTGTTTGTGATGTTAAAATATATTTTATTTCACGCATCCTTTTCACGCACCTCCTCTTCCTGCTCCTCTTCCTGCTCCTCTTCCTGCTCCTCTTAGGTGGACAGCCAGCTGTTCAGTGAGTTTAAGGTGTGGAAGGAGGATCCTAGTCTGGACAAGACCAGCTCCTTCCTGGAGAGAGTGTATAGGGAGGACATCTACCCCTGCCTCACCTTCTCCAAGAGTGAGGTAGATGATTCCTGGATGTCAACAGCCCATTTAACTCTGCCTTACCTTCTTTAGGTTTCAGCCTAGATATGGATATCTGTATCTAGGTCTACAGACATCTGTTTGCTGGTCTATAGTAGTTTATATGCTGGTCTATAGTTATTTATATCCTGGTCTATGGTTATTATATGCTGGTCTATGGTACTTTATATGCTGGTCTATGGTTATTTATATGCTGGTCTATGGTTATTTATATACTGGTCTATGGTTATTTATATACTGGTCTATGGTTATTTATATGCTGGTCTATGGTTATTTATATACTGGTCTATGGTACTTTATATGCTGGTCTATGGTTATTTATATCCTGGTCTATGGTACTTTATATGCTGGTCTATCGTTATTTGTACGCTGGTTTATGGTTATTTGTATGCTGGTTTATGGTTATTTGTATGCTGGTTTATGGTTATTTGTATGCTGGTCTATGCTTATTTATATGCTGGTCTATGGTACTTTATATGCTGGTCTATGCTTATTTATATGCTGGTCTATGGCGTCTGTATTGAAGGTGAGTGCTAAACAATTATCGAAAACCTTTTCCGTAACACTGCCTTCAGTGGGAGAGGCCATCAGGATCAAAAACTTCCTGACCATGCCTCTCGTCAGATGACATCATCACCAAGAAGGCTCTGATTTGAGACAACTGAGCTTCTTTAACTCCTTATGTCCTGGATTGGCAGAAATAACATGGCTTTATTATTCTGAAAGCACTCTAAATAGACTGCACTGTCAGAATGCCCTCCTGTGGCAGGATTGAGGTACTGCTCAGATCCCGTTTTTTTTTAGATTCTAATTCTTTTGCAGCACTTTTATCCAGAGTGACTTATTGGAGCTTAGGTTTAACTTTCTTGGTCAATGGTAGAACAATACATTTTTGCCGTCTAGGGGATTCGATCCTGCAACCTTTTGGTTTTTGGTCTGATGCTCTAACCCCTAGGCTACTTGTATCACGTCCCACCAGAAATTCAGTTGTGGTTGCGCTGTGCAATATCTAGTGCATGGTGTGCATTTCATTACTGTATAAAATGATAATAGTTCAGCCGTTTACAGCACTTTTACCCTGACCCCTAACGTCTAACCTCTGACCTCTACTCTAGCTGGGGTCGGCCATCTTGGAGGCTGTAGAGAGAAACACCCTCAGTGTGGAGCCGGTCGGCTTCCAGCCTCTGCCTGTCGTCAAGGCCTCAGCGGTGGAGTGCGGAGGACCAAAGTGAGTAGAGGCCACAGATGCTCAGGGTTTCCCACGGATTGAATGTTGTGTCGGCGGGTAGCATCGTCTGGGAGCGGGCCTGGGCTGGAGCCACGCAGGCCCTGTTAGTTAATGTGTAGTATCTTTATTGAACTACGACCGTTTCACAGACAAAGATGGATCAGGCAGAATCTGGCAAGGCTACAAGGAGAAAGAGAAGCCATTCATCACTATACCATCACTATTCTTCAGTACTGTTCTCTGTGTGTACCTAAGACTGATAGTAACAACTTGCCGATGCTGTCGCTCTGTCCAATGTACTGTTTCTCTGGGCGGAATATTAAAAAACAATCTCTAGGGTGCTTAGGAGAATTACTGTAAACCGAAACAGCTATTTTAATTCAACCATAGCAAATCAGAATCCATCGCTGTCAATTTACTTTGTAATAGTGTCTCTTAAAGCCTTGGCCTTGGTCAGGATATTGGATCTAAAAATGGTTGGCACATTTCAGCAGTCAGATACAAGGAAGTTATTTGGCCAAATTGTGAGGAGGCAGAGAGAATTTGTGGAATGATGAAGCTGTCTGGTTCTCTGTCGTTCTCAGGATGTGAGGGAAATATGATGTTTCTACTCAGACCTCATTTATTCTGATTCACGCACTGTCTCTCTTTCTCACTCACGTTCTCCCTTTTTCCCCACACTCCCTATCAATTCAGTTGCAATTTCCCCGTCCTGCTTTCTTTGGCTTCTTTCTTCTTCTGCACTTGTCACCATCCACAAACACTCCAGTAATGCATTTGCTTGGCTGTCTTATTTTTTCATAAATTCTCCGTCTCTTTATTTCTCTCTTTTATGTTCTTTTTTTCCTGTCGTTCACACGGGTTTTTGCCTAGTGGTCGAAGGTCCGAGATAACCACGTAAGTCGTCACCTTCCTCGCGCTCCTTTTCTTCCATCTGCACAGCTCTCGTCATCCATCTCCCTCCAACCTACTCCCTGCATCCCTCTCCATCCCTCTCTCGTCATCCCTCTCCATCCCTCTCTCGTCATCCCTCTCAATATAGGCAGTCCAGTCAGGTTAGAGGATTTGGCGTTATACTGTCAGACACTGAGGGGTTTTTGGGTCATTCACACTTTTCTTTCCTTTCCAACCACAACACCTCTGATCCCTCCCCCCTGACAGAAAGTGTGCCCTCAGCGGCCAGACCAAAACCTGCAAGCACAGAATCAAGTTTGGTGATTCCAGCAACTCTTTCTACGTGTCTCCTTTCTGCCGGTACAGGGTGAGTAGTGGTTGCCGTGGTGTAAGGAAGGAGGGAGGAGCAGAGAGCTCCGCCATTGAGGTTACGGTCTAGTCTGAATGTGTGAATAATCAGGATCTTTTCTTTGTCTCTCCATCTGGCTCTCCCTCCCTGTCTTCCCTCACTTTCTCTCTCTCTCGCCAGATCACGTCTGTTTGCAACTTCTTCACCTATATTCGTTACATAAACCAGGGACTGGTCAAGCAGCAGGATGGTGAGCTGAAGAGTACTTGTCCTTTAACTGTCCGCTTGTCTTGTTGACGTCAACGTGACCTTGAAGTGCCTTCGGTGCTGATGGTAGTCGGCTCATAGGCCTCCATCTGTACTGTAAAGCCGGGTTCCTCTACCATGACAGACGGCTGCCGAGTTGGTGTTAGTATGCACCTTGGCGCAGACATGTTGCTCTTCCACCAGTGCACCTGAAGTCTGCTTCATGGTTGTTTATGGGTACATTCTTTCTAGATGAAAGTAATGCCCCTGTTCATAATCAGAATCCTGTATATTCTCTAAAGACATTCCCTCACTCACTCTCTCACACACACACATACACACACACACACACAGAATTTGAGTTGTTATAAAGGTTACCAGCCCCTTAACTATCTCATCAATGAAACTGTTAACTATGTATGTTCTCTCCTTGTTCTCCTTTCCCTGTTCTCCTTTCCCTAGCGGAACAAATGTTCTGGGAGGTGATGCAGCTGAGAAGAGAGATGAGTTTTGCTAAGCTGGGCTACTACAAGGAAGAACTGTGACCAACCAATCATGGTTCAGAACAGAGGGAGGCATGTCTCAATCTAAACCTATCACTGGAGAGCTCTCCAATCTGTCTACCCACCTTCCTCCCCAAAAGGACCATCCCAAATACTTCTCATTGCTCACCCTCTTCCTCAGTCACATCTCATTTCAGGAGACTCCTCCCATCCTCCCTTGTCTTCTGATTGGTGTGTGAGGCTGGAGATCTGATTTTTGGAAACTCCTCCCATCCTCTTCTGTCTTCTGATTGGTGTGTGAGGCTGGAGATCTGATTTTAGGAAACTCCTCCCATCCTCTTCTGTCTTCTGTTAGGTGTGTTAAGCTGGAGATCTCATTTCAGGAGGCTCCTCCCATCCTCTCCTGTCTTCTGATTGGTGTGTGAGGCAGAAAGGTTCTGATCCGGTACCCACACAGCTAGTGTACAGCTTAGAATGCATGCTCAGTACACTGGCCATGTTCCAGAGCTTAGATAACGACCGGGATGCGCTAACCACCAGAATGTTATATCAATTTATCAGTCGAAGACAAACCTTGGCTGTTGCGACACCTCACCTCAGCTGTTGGAAGCAGCCAGGGGCTTTTTTTCCCCCTGATGGCATTACAGTTGCTGTGTGTGGTGGATGCTGACTGACTGGTAGGCTGGTCCACACGTGAGTGTGAGAGGGTGTAGTTATTCAGAATCCAATGTGATTCCTGGTGGGCTCAGAACAGGACTGCTGACACCCATTTCTAGCACGGAATTTAGGAAGGAGCACAAGTGCTGGAAACGTAGGGACGCAGGGTCCCAAATGGCACCCTAACCCCTATGGGCCCTGATCAAAAGTAGTGCACTACATAGGGAATAGGGTGCTATTTGGGATATAGACCGGGGGTCTGCTTTCCGGTCCATACATGCATCAGTGGTCATCCGTCTCCAACACACACACACACACACACACACACACACACACACACAGAGAGAGAGAGGACATAACCCACAATGCTGTATTTTAACTTGACTAGATTCCATTGCTGTATGTCAGAAACGTGGAATGAGCTCTTCTGTGACTCTTTTTTTCCTATATGATGTACAATCTCTGACCGGTGCCTCTGCGGGAGTGGATGATGATGATAATTTGTCATTCTTTCCAATTAAAGGACTTCTGGGTATTGTGTAAATTTTGAAGGTGTGGGGGGGAACATATCCATGAAGAAGAAGAACCCCCCCCCCACCCCCCCAAAACCAACCGGTAGTTAGAAGTGTTTTGCCGTGTCGTGGTGTGTGTGCGAGTGCGTGGCGTGTGCTCTGTGTGCGTATGTGTCAGTCTGTTCAGACTCCAGGTTTTATTTAACTCCGTTGATCCCTCCATCCCTCAGTCTGGCCTTCCAGCTCCATCAAGCTTTCCTCACTTTATTTTAGTGCCTTTCTGAAACACACTCAATAAAAAAAAAATGGTATACCTCTGGAATCGTTTTTTGTCTCATCTGTAGATGCCTTCAGCCTGTATGTACTCCTTCTAGCCCAAGGCTGACAGTCTTCTAAGGCCAGGGACAAACAGAAAGGGAACCACGCCGCTCACGTCGTGTCCCAGGGGGGTCATTAGTCTAAACCGGGCCTCTGCTTTTTCATCAGAAAACTCCCACTTCCTAGAGTCTAACCGGGATGCGCTCAGGTGCATTGTGGGAAACGTTTTGAACCACGTGGACCACGTTAGGTCTGGTGAAAACGAAACACCGCATTCCACAGTATTGACCCCCATCTCAAAGGCCAAATATGGTAATGGAAGAGGGATGCTTTGGGGATGCTTTGCTTCGTAGGGAGCTGAAGGACTCCATAATTTATAGCTTTAAAGACATTACTGTTTTCAGTCTGTTTGCAGCTGCCACAATCACAGGGTCCATCAGTTTACACAATAAACAGCATTATCTTGCACAGGACAATTCTACTGCATATAAAACAGTTTGTACACATCATACATTTATTGCATAAAGGGCTACATAAAAGACCTGGACCAGGCCTGATGGCTCTACTCCATCCAGTATCCATGGATGGAGTAGAATGTGGAATGGCATACATCGAGCAGTGTTAGTCAATGTGGGTTGGGATACTCTGGCAGTGTTAGTCAATGTGGGCCGGGATACTCTGGCAGTGTTAGTCAATGTGGGCCGGGATACTCTGGCAGTGTTAGTCAATGTGGGCTGGGATACTCTGGCAGTGTTAGTCAATGTGGGCCGGGATACTCTGGCAGTGTTAGTCAGTGTGGGCCAAAGTATTCTGGCAGTGTTAGTTAATGTGGACCGAGATTCTCTGGTGTTACTGTCAACCTAGATATTCTTAATAGTGCTAATCAATGGCAACTGAGATACTCTAATAGGCCTAGTGTTAATGAATGTGATCTGCATTTAAAACAAGTACAATGGTATGAGCCATACATCCAGGGCCGTTAGCAACCCTTCAAAGGCTCAGGACTAAGTGATGTAGGCGGTACCAGGCCGGAGCGGTGCTAAAGCACCCCTGAGATTGTTCAGGAACGCGCCACCGCTCGTTCCTTGAGCCAACGGCCGTCTCTTGACCAACTGCCTCTGAAGAAGACGCCGTGGGTCGAGCGACCGTTGTCAATAATCGGCGCCACCGTTTTAGCTTCACCAGTCAAAAAATCCTGGCGCCTGTAGCGTTGATTAGTGTAGACACCAATCGTGTCGTCCTGAGTCAGGGAGACGATCACCGCCGGGTTTCCTTCCGTGGACGAGAAGAGACTGCTTCACTGGGCACCCATTCAACAACACTGTGGACAACGGAGGAGTAGAAAGCCACTACAGTGCCAAGTCTGATGAATCCCCAATCCTTTTGCGTCATGGTGTTGGCACGGTCAGGATTTGTTGTGAGTGTCCTGTCTAGTTTAAACAGAGCAGACCGTTGCTGTTGGTATTATGTAGTAGGGAATGTTGTCCTGGTACATTGGGTCACATAAGATTTTCTTAAGGGTCCTTGTCTGACATTCAACCCGTAGTTGGTGGACAGTGGAGTTAACACATTCCTATCCAGAAAATGCCCATCAATTTTTCCTAGGCAAAGGCCTTGTTCCATAGAATAACATTTGTGATGTAAAATTGTGACTGATCTACAAATAAATCGTTATTTCTGATAAAAGGTGATTTTTTTTAGATCAGTCAGGTTGCGGTCATTTTAATCCTTTTAAACATCGCAAATGGGCTAACTTTTTAACAGGCCGACAGACAAGTTAGGCAATAAGCACACTTCATTGGTTCTTTTCCTCAAGGGATCAGTGTGGACTAGGCCTCGTTCACTGGCTGCTATATCACCTGGTTGGAATTCTACCATCCATCCTTAAGGAAGTATGACACGTTTTTATTTATTTTAAGTCCTCAATTGCACTGAACACGGTAAAACTAACTAACTTTCGGGCGGTAGAGTGCTCTCTCTCTATGTATGGCAATAATGGTCTGCTACAGCATTTGCAGTGTCCAAGCCAGCGATAAGGGCGCTCTTTATTGTACTTCCTTGTGTGCAGCCCATCTGGGAACCGAGAATGAATGCTAGATTTATGGTCCCGAGCAAGGACACCTGACACAGGCGCTCACCTGTACGCCTGCGCAGGGTCGGTGGAACAGGACAAAGTACGCAGAAGACGCACTAAAACACCTGCGATGGATTATATTCAGAGTTTAGAAACTTGCACACAACTCCGGGAATAATATTGTCAATATCAAGTAAGCCTGGAGAAAGAAGATCATACGTGGATAGGAGAGACATGGAATAACTGGGCTCAGTGGATTTGAAGGATACCGCTTGTCAAATGGATTATACTTGAACGACGGGTCTTGAAGTCAGAGAGAACGTTATAACGGAAATACTAGGGCTCCATTTTGATTGGGCAAAAGGCCTGGTGAGCGCTTATCCTACCTGCTCCGCTCCGCTCGGAGATCTTAGAAACAAGTGGTGACTTTTCTTTTTAACCCTCTCTATTAAGGTGTTTAATATAATAATTTATGATTTATTGCAGATGTGAAAAATATGTGTTTTTCCTACCTTATTTAGGCTGAACGTCAGGACAATTAACCAATGGGCACCAGAACTAAAGTAGTTGCTAGATGGGTCGTTCTTCTCATGCGGTGCATCTCCAATCCCCAGAAAATCCCATAAAATGTGAATTCCAAAGGACTTTAAATATCAAGCAAGATGTCATTTACCATAAAAAGACAAAGACATGTATATGAAAGGGAATGTTAGGCATGTTATGATTTTTTAAAAATGTATTTTCACTATTTCCTACGATGCTATTCATCAACTTTGATTTATTTAAGGCTGCAATGAAAACTATTTTCAAACATTTCCCATCAATAGTTTAAAAAATATATTTTTTTGTATTAATTGAAGATATTCTACCTGACCCTGATTGCACTTTTCCATCAAGTAAGTTTGTAATCCCATTTTAAAAACAGCTCCTTCCAACAATGACATCACATTCAGGAAGTGTAATATTTTATTTGGTTGAAAATCAATAGTTCAAAGCTAAGTAAATACAAACAGTAACTTATCTATTTTTACGTTTCATGTTAGTAGCCTGCTTATCTCACTTACTCTCACATATATTTTCACCCTGTTAGGTGCAGTGATATAAAATTTAAATCTGTGTTTTCCATTCCATTTTTAATAATCCGCAGAGTTATGGCTAATTTATGCTCCATATTTCTACTCCACGGGGTAACACCCTGTTAGGATTAAGCAATAACTTTATAGGATCATGCATCTTAAAGATATTTGGGTCTGAACTTGGCCAATTACAGAATATATATATTTATATATATATATATTACCCATTCAATTGAATGTACTATATATATAGTATATCAACCATTAGTTTATTCACAGGTGATAACTTGGTAATTGTTTTAATTCAGTGGCTTTTGGATCTTAATTATAATTCTATATTATATTATGTATATATTTCTTGGATATGCTATTTGTTGAGACACTATGGGAAAACTCAGAAAACACATAAAAGACATCCAAAGACAGTAGCCCACTAGTGCGGAATTTAAGGATGACTGACACTGATGATAAAGATAAAAAGCAAAAATAAATATTTCAAATTGTGACCTTTACGGGCTAAACGTTTTTGGAAATTATGTTAGGCCTTTTTTATACAGATCTTTAGAGAAATATCTTGCTATATACTTTTAGTTTTGAGACAAAGCTAAGGCATACCCAGAGTTCAGCTGGTGGTAATTATTACAACGCTCCAGACACAACATCACAACTGCAGTGAGAAACGTAGCACGTGAAGGATTCAAATTCACTGGTTGTTGTTTCATAGTAAAGCTTGAATACTTTCTCTCCGAGACAGAGCGTAGAGTAGCTGAACATATTTTCAGCATCAAAAAACAGTTATTACTTCAGTTAGGCCGATTGGTAAGTGGATGGACAAGATGACCTTGCTGGAAAGACAATAGGCAGTAAATAGCTTGGAAAATATAGCCTTTTATTAAAGTGCTTAGCAAACAAGTTGTAATCTCATCTATCTGAGGTTAACCTACTCCATAAAAACCTTCTTGTACACACACATTATTTATTGTCTTTTGGATCTTTATTTTTTTCATCATCCACTGATCTCTACAAAACTGTCAACGGTTTAATATTTTTTTGGTTTAAGCTACATGGGTACAGTACTGTGCAAAGGTCTTAGGCACCTGAAAGTCAAACAAAAGTAATTTATTTGGATGGTTAGTGTTTATTTATAAAAACAAATAATAATATATATTATATTCATGTATTTATACATATATATATATATATATATATAAATTAAAACTCTTTACTACCCAAGTAAATGCTCTTAGTTTGACTTTCAGGTGCCTATGACTTTTGCACAGTACTGTATGTCTTTATGACAGAAATGAGAGAGCTTCTCTAAATGAGAGGTACGCGATTTGTTACTTAAGGTTATGATGTTTCATTTATCCTTCAGTTTCTTGTATCTGTGCTTTTTTTCAAGGCCGACTTTGTATTGCTGAGAAATAGTACTTTGGCATTGCATTTTGTAAGGTCTTTGTGTGCTTGCCTTCTCAACCACTATCAGGCCTACAAAGTAATCAAGCCTGGGCCTTGCCTGTTGTTTCACCCCCAATAACAGTTGTCAATCTCAGGCAGCCTGATCGCCATGGAGCACACTGGAGGTGTCAGAGTGCCTATTGATGTTCTTGGAGAGAATGAAGCGTTGCAGCAGTTTTTTGATGGTAAGATGACAGGAATTATTTTTATTTCATTTTTTATGACACATGGCACTCACTTCTGGCACTGGACCAGCTAGTATTAACCCACCATCAAAATACTATGTTTGTCTCGGTGTGTGTCTGTGTGCGCATGTGTGTATGTGTGTGTGTGTGTGTGTATGTGTTTATGTACTTGGTTCCCTGTGTATTCAGTGTGTGTGTGTTTGCGTTTACACTTTTATGTATGCAGGTGTGCCTGTTCTGTTAGTACATCTGTGTGTGTGTGTGTGTGTATGTGATCCACACTTAATCCACATAAAAGAAGTATCCCCTGTGGCTTGGTTGGGCCTCTGTTGCTTTTTAGCTGGTCCAACAGCATTAGTGGTAAAGACTTAATCATATGAGTCACAGGAAAATGGCTGAAGCTGGCTTTTGAAAGAAGGATCAATAGACAGAGTGAGAGAGTGAGACGGAAAGATAGACAGAGAGACACAGAGAGCGCGAGAGCGTCATATGGACGAAGAGAGCTACAGAGAGAAAGGCATCTAGGCTAAAGGAAATCTCTATTCTAAAGTGTAAACCACCCACATTGCATATCAGACCTTTTTATGACCCTATCAACCTTCCTTTGCCATTTGGCAGCTTTCAACACTTTAACGTGATCATGGTCTCTCATTAAGATGGAGTAGAGAAGTAGACTGCGATTTGTTTGGCTAGATATCTTCACATCCACACACCCTATTTTTCTTTAAATACAAATGGACCACACAAATTTTGTTCTGTCACAAGATCATCTCTTTTGTATTGCCTCATAGCTAGGTGGTTAGTTCAAGTTAAAAGCAGGTAGAGACCTTTAGAGGGAACAATAAAACACCCTGAGTCACACATTGCTGGGGTTGGGCACTTCTGTTTTGGTAAAACAGTGTCAGCAATGAGTTTAAATGATTTTATACCTGGGAATTAACATGATTTAACTTTGAAAATCTACATTTCTAGGCCTTACTTACTCTGTGACCTTCTCTGTGAAAAGCGTCTTTATGCATGCCTGTTCTCTAACAGTCAATGAGTTAGCATTATACTTCCATTCAACACTTGGCCACACTTCCTGCTTGGCCCACTTCATCTATGGAGATTAAGGTCAACAGTTACGATGCAATATTGTAGATTCCAGATCGAGCCATTTATGTCACGTTTATAGGCTAAAGATGAAGAGCAGGAGACCAGGACAGATAAGCAATTATTATATGGTTTAAGCAAGCAGACCAGAGACAGGGTTGTATCAGCGGTGTGTGTGTGAGAATGCTCCACATAACAGCTGGAATGGAATAAACGGAATGGTATCTAGTATATGGACTCAAGGTATTGGATGGGCTTGATGCCATTCCACTGATTCCATTCCAGCCATTCCTTTGAGCCCGACTCCCCAGTTAGGCGGTGCCTCCAGCGTCCTGTGGGCTCTTTATCCAGACTAGTGCAACAGGACAGCTCAAGGCCACCTGTCACACAGTCAGAGAGACGCTAGTTAAATCAAGGCCAAATTCAATCTCCTCAATGACAAGTCCATTTCTCCAAATGTATTAGACCCAAGAAAAAACAGACAGGACTATCATTATGTACAGTGCCTGTGGACACATCCACATTTTGTTGTTATAGACTTAATTTATATGAATAAAAAAAGCAATCTACACACACTTCCCCATTATGAAATTGCAAAAACACTTTTATAAATGTGTGCCAGTTTATTGAAGAAAAAAATTAAAAAATCTCATGAACCTGCCCCTTTGCCATGACCCTCCAAATTGGGCTCAAATGCATCCTGTGTGCTTTGATCGTTCTTGAGATGTTTCTTGAATTTGATTGGAGTCCACCTGTGACTAATTAAACTGACTGGACATGATTTATACAAGGTCTATACAAGGTCCTACACTTTCCACTGCATGTCAAAGCAAACCCCAAGATATGAAGTCCAAGGAGCTATCCATAGACCTCTGACAATTGTGTCGAGGCATAGATCTGGGGAAGGTTATTAAAAAATAGTTAAGGCATTGAAAGTTCCCAGGAGCACAGCGGCCTTCGCCATTGTGAAATTGAGGAAGTTTGGAACTAACAAGACTCTTCCAAGAGCTGGCCGTCTGGCCAAACTAAGTAACCAGACAAAAATGGCCCTGGTCAGGGTGGTGACCAAGACCCCAATGGCCACTCCAACATTGCTTCAGAATTTCACTACAGAGATGGTTCTACTTCGGCAGGTTCTCCAATCTCTGCAGAGAAGTGCACTACATCAATCAGGCCTTTATGGTGCAGTAGCTAGAGGAAAGCCATCTCTGATTAAAAGGCATACGACATGCCACTTGAAGGACAGTTATGCCTGAATGCCAAGTGTTATGTCTGGCAAGAACAAGGTACCCCTCATCACCTTCCTAATGCAATCCCTTCAGTGAAGCATGGTGGTGGGAGCATCATGCAGTGGGGACACTTCCCCACAGCAGGTACTGGGAGACTGGTCAGGATTGAGAGAAGGGTAAATAGAGCAAAATACAGAGAGGTCCTTGAAGAAAACTTGATCCAGAGCACACAGGACCTCAGACTGTAGCGCGATTGCTATAACCTGGAGGCTTTGGGGAAATTAACAGAAACATTTATTCTTCAGATCTTGCTTACCCCTTCACTGTGACATACTAGTATATTGTTTGGCATGCAAAAAAAAACACACCCTTACTCCTTCTGGCCATTTACGTGTGAAACAAATCTCACTGCCCTAGAAATCTCTCAAACATGATACCCAAAACCTAAGGTTCCCCCTGGGTGAAGTGCATCATCAAGAGGCTGATTCAATGGAAGTAATAGCCCGGCCCCCTGCAAAGTGTGCAAAGCAGGCAAATGCTATTCTGAACGTCAGACACGTCCACTGCCAATCGGATACTGAGTGGTAACACTCATCCATTACCACAGATTCCCTTGCATACATAGATAAGCTGCTCCCATTATATTGCTCTCTGCACAAAATGCAGTAAATGTAGAAGATGGAGCTCACCTATATCCCCGGTTATCACCCACTCAGAGGTCATGCCATTTATCTGCTACTCTAGAATTAGTTTGGTCTCCTGGGTGATAATACTGATAACTACTGCTACTGTGTCACTGACAGTGCAGTGAGCCTGGTCTTCTGATTAACCCTCACAGAGCCTGATCTCCGAAACACTCTGGTACAACGTAATGGTTATGCACTGATATTAATAACGGGGTTAGTTTTCACCTGGTGGACTTTGGCAGGTATGTAGTCGGGGGGGGGCTTAAAGTGAGAGACAAAAAGAGGTCGACATATGGGAGAGGGAGGGAGAGAGAGGGTGAGGAAATGGGATGAGTAATTATAGCAGTCCCCCAGAAGAAGAGATGAGAGGCAAAGGAGAGCACTGATGGATGAGTGATTTAACCTGGGGTACGGTTTCACAGACAGATAAGAGAAAGTGAGAGGAAGAGAAAAATAGGAAGGAAACGGAAGACAGAAAAGTACAGAGAGAGAGAGAGAGAGAGAGAGAGAGAGCGAAAGATCCAGTACAGTCGGAATATTTACAGGAAATGTGAATGAAATTGAGAGAAAAGTGCTGAAAAGTCTATTGTGTTTTCCAGGATGCCAGGAGATGGGAGGTGTGCTGGAGAGTGCTGTGGTTGACACCAGCATACTGGAACAGTACCTCAGCAACGACATGGACCCAAATATGTGAGGATCTGTTGTATTCCACCTGACACCTTTAAACATAGCCGCCGTGTCAGATAATAAGAACTCGGCACCAACTGCTATTTAACCCGAGATGTACTCAGGACTTGTTCTACTGTAAGCATTAAGGCACAAGGGAATGTCGTGTGTGGCCAATACATCACAACTAAGAGACATTTTTAGGATACAACACCGGTTTGCCATGCAGTTAGGACAGTTAGGAGAGTCATATGATGTCCTCCCTGGGGTATATGGTTTCATAGACCATGGCTTTCAGCAAATCAGAATTCAGGATTTGAACCACCTGGTTCATAATTGCCTTTTCTGTAAAAGTAAAATATGGTTTATAAAAGTAACATTTTGCGCAGTGTTTGTATTATTTGTTGAAGTCTTTTACGCTCATTTTTATCAAGCATTCCTATAATTTTGAATGTGAACTAAAACAACCCAACCATATAACTGGCGTCATAAACCAAGGGGTTTGAAACTGGAATACCGATTGGCTAAAACCGTGCTCTATGAGCGTGCCTAAAAACAGCTCTTAGCTGTTGGCCATATATCACACCTTTCATGCCTTATTGCGTAATTATAACACAAGCTGTACTCCGCTGTGCTTTGACCCTCTCTTCCTAACACTGCGCAATTTCCACTTGAGTCATTTTGCTGTCGCTCTTATCCAGAGAGACTTACATATGTTACCGATTTGTCTGCTTTTAGTTTCCATTGTGATTCAAAAAAACATTTCGACCCTGGCTTTTGGAGGACCAAATATTATTTTGGTTTTTGTCTTAACAGCATGTTACCAGAGTCTCCACCATATTCTGGATCAGAACCATGCTCACCTCCACAGATACCAGGTATAACCCTGCCCCACCTTTAACCACTTTCAACCTCTTACTTTTTTGGCACTGCTTCATGAACAATCGTCATGTACAAGATTAGACTGTTGCTTGCCTGTCTCCTCCCATAGACGTGCACTACACCTCTCATTGGTCAAACGACCAGGTGAACCAGGAAGCGTTCCGGCCCGGGTCACACCCCCCTGCGTCATCATGTCAATATAAAGGGCTGGCGCCACAATTCCCACCACACACAGGCCTGCCCTTCCACCCTGGGCCGACGGACTGGCCTGGAGGTGTGTTCAAGGCTGGCCTGTCTCCCTGCCCCCAGGTGACGCGTGACTCCCCCCTCCATCGGACTCGCTACCTGAGCCCGGGGGACAGCTACCTGCAGGTGAACACCCCACCCACACCTCCGCTGGGCCATGAGGTCCTCCGGCAGCGTCCGAGTCTGGGACCAGCAGACGGATCCCCCAGGGCCAGGGCGGCCCTGCCCCCAGGCACACCGCCAGCCCAAACCCCACTGTCAGCCCCAGGGTCAGGAATGCCCCCTGCCTCGGCCAGCCATCTTCCTGTCCCGGGATGCCCTCCGCACCTTGGTTATCCATACTTGGCTCCCTTGGCCGGTCAATGCAGCGGGTAAGAACTACACTGAAAGACGACTTATTTAATCTAATAGTAAACCCAGAGCGACTACCAGTTACTGTCCGGATTTTCAGTCAGTCGTCATCAGCAAAGTCAGTAAGTCAGTAGGAAATGCAAGTAATATATTGTCTCAGTAGAAGTCAGTTACTTGTACAGAAACAGCAGTGAAATTAAATTTAATTAAATTGCCCTAGTAAGACAAGACCAACTTATCCAATTAAAAAGATAACTGCGACTCTTGTGGAGAGAATGATGATGCACTCTTAACGATTGCACTAGATATAGACAGTCTGTGACATGTTTTTTCTTGCTTTTCTTCCTCCCCATCCTCTTCATCAGACCCATCTTATCAGACTATAAGAAGAGAAGACGAACCGAATCCTTTGAGGAGAAGAACCATTTTGTGTCTTTGCCTGTGCCAGCTGGGTCAGAGGGCGGAGGTGGTGGAGATGTCCCGTGCTATGACAGTGACGGGGCCACGGGAAGCAACTCGGGTATGGGGGCTTATCAGCTCCTCACCTGGGATCACTATCAGCCGGAGCAGTGGACCACCCTCTACAACAGGAACTATGACATCCTGTGAGTAACAGCCAGCCGTGCAGTCCCTAACTTTACAACAAGGCTGTCTCATTTCTGAAACTGACTGCTTCACAGTCCCTAACTCTACAATAAGGCTGTCTCATTTCTGAAACTGACTGCTTCACAGTCCCTAACTCTAAAACAAGGCTGTCTCATTTCTGAAACTGACTGCTTCACAGTCCCTAACTCTACAACAAGGCTGTCTCATTTCTGAAACTGACTGCTTCACAGTCCCTAACTTTACAACAAGGCTGTCTCATTTCTGAAACTGACTGCTTCACAGTCCCTAACTTTACAACAAGGCTGTCTCATTTCTGAAACTGACTGCTTCACAGTCCCTAACTCTACAACAAGGCTGTCTAATTTCCTGAGCTGCCTGCCTTAAATCCTGAACTTAGCGCTTTTCGACTAACAAGTTAGGTGCAGGCGGAACCAATATTTTAAATGTTCTGACCAGATCATAACTCATCAGCAATATCTCTCTTATGTTTTAGCCTATTTGTAAAATTGTTGAGTCATAGTAAGTAATGTAAAACCGCCCCATTTTGTTAAATGATCCACTCAAATGAATCCCACTGTAGTCAGACAGTATTATTTACACATTTGTGTACACACACAAATATGAATCTGTATTCCTCCCTTGTTCTCCCCAGCCCGTCTCCGGGTTACCACGTGGATACGGATAAGGGCTTCAACTACTCCACGGCAGACGAGTCCTTCGTGTGTCAGAAAAAGAACCACTTCCAGGTCACAGTTCACATAGGGATGACTGGGCAACCCCAGTACATCAAAACAGCCAAAGGTCCTGCGCCCATAGAAAGCTTCCAGGTCAAGGTGTTTGGTGTTAAGGTTTGTGTCATGCCATTGAAATATACTATTTGACTATATTAAAAGCTTCACCGGAATATAAATTCCATACGTTATTGGATTGGCTCATTCAAAACAAAAGTTATTCTTTATTTAGCTGCACCTCTTTTGGCCCTTTAAATGGTCTGTTCATGCATTAGGGGAAAAGAAATTCAAGCATTGACACATTATTGATTGCCAGATAGGACTTTCTAGATACAACCCCTTTACGCATATGAAGAGTAATCCGTCCCTTTTGTTTCATATTAAGGCTAAGTTAATGGCTCAGCTAAAGTTAGCAAGCTAAACAAGCTGCTAATATTATCTAGCTTATGCTAGTTTGTGACATTAACAAACTTCAGAAATACTGATTATTGGTTAACAAAATTTCTTGGGAGGGTTTCAAATTGCCACAACTAACGCTTGCTCATTAAATAATGTACATTTCTTTTTATAGAATCTACAGATTTATTGTTTTTAGATTTCCGTTGTTTTAGCCTTTTTTAGGCAATGAGCCTATCAGACCTAATGATGCCATAGCAAAACTGTTCTACTTCACTTGAGACTCATGAATTGCAACACGGTCAAGCTGAATTTGCAGGCACTTCTTTCAAATAGCTATTGCACAAAAAAGTGCATCACAATTATTATGATGCTCACTATAATATATAATATGTTCATTATTATTATTTAAAAATTATTCTCTATTTCAACCTCGTAGAATGGAGTTATTCTAATAATGATGCATCATCATAGCAGTCTTCGTTGTTAGCTTTACTTGGATGCGTACACCACTGTATTTAGGTAACATATTTAATATTTGCATATTCATGTACAGCTCGAGGCTCAGACTCAGCAAGTAACCATTGAGCAGTCACAGTCTGATCGAAGCAAGAAGCCATTCCTGCCAGTCAAGTGAGTATCCAATCCTGTCGTTGTTTCATTATGCTATTCACACTACCACAGTCGGTGTTGTGAATGTGATTTGTAATTCAGACATGACAATGCAACTATGTTAGACCACGTCCTTCTGCGTTTGACAACCCTTGAGCTGCTATGTTTTATAGGTGCCTCAAAATGTGCCACCATCTCAATCAAATGATTATTTAATTTACTGTATGTGATTTTGTTCCATCCACCCTCAGCTGATGTCATTAGGTCAAGACTGGTTGAAAGTGATGGGTTACAGTTATTTTTCCTTTATTCATATGATTGTGACTCTGACACTGTAATTTTTTTTGTGGACACTGTGGTCTGTTTTTGTTCAATAAAACATTTGAAATACAAGATGGGCTTTTTTAACAAAACGTTGTGGCTGTTGCAGAAGTGGTGACCCTCAATAATGTCTCATTCCTCAGAGTGGATTTACCAGGGGACCAGATCACTAAGGTAACACTAGGAAGACTGCACTTCAGTGAGACCACTGCAAACAACATGAGGAAGAAGGGGAAACCCAACCCTGACCAGAGGTTACTATGCATCACTATGTTATTAACCAACTAATTACTGATAATAACCAATTCATCAGGTTATAACTATGTCAGTAACAATTAAGAAGTTTGGGCCGGTAACTGCAAAGGTCAAATCTTTAGCCGAGAAGCATGTATTTCATAGCTAAGAGTGAGGTGTTAAATATGTGGTTCCGTATATAATTACCAGGTACTTCATGATGGTGGTGGGTCTGTATGCCATAGTGAGCGATGACAGTTACCTGCTGGTGGCAAACATGTCAGAGAAAATCATAGTCAGGGTAAGTACTTGAATAAAACATTAGGTGCTTACCCATACCAGAGTTAAGTACTAAACCAAGATATGTATAACTAAACCCGTATCGGTGTCTGTATTTGTAAATTAGTGCCTGTAAGACATGGAACGAACCATAACTCTGAAAACATCAATGTTGTCCCCTGAAGGCGTCAAACCCGGGCCTGTTTGAGAACGACAGCGAGGTCGCGTGGCAGCGCGGGCAGGCCGCCGACACGGTGGTTTGCCAGGGGAGGGTGGGCATAAATACCGACGCGCCCGACGAAGCCCTGGTGGTGTGTGGTAACGTCAAGGTCATGGGGAAGGTCATGCACCCCTCGGATTGTCGCGCCAAACAAAACATACAGGAGGTGAGCAGCCGAAGCGCTGCCTGGACAAAGGCGCACCGAATCAAGTTTCAAGTCAAGTAGATTCCCACTGCGGGGATCAGGAATTTGCGTTTCACTCGTATTGAGGATGTTTCAACTCTTTAGGTGGATTCGACGGAGCAGCTGAAGAGAATAGCCCAGATGAGGATAGTAGAGTACGACTATAAGCCAGAGTTTGCCTCAGAAATGGGCATCGATCACATACATGAAACGGGCATCATAGCCCAGGAGGTGAAAGAACTGCTGCCCGCGGCTGTCAAAGAGGTGGGGGACATTACCTGTAGCGACGGGGGGACGATTGAAAACTTCCTCATGGTGGACAAAGTAAGTGTCTGGTGTTCGTTCCACAAGTCGGATGCCCTGACAACACATTGCCAGTTCAGTTATCAGTATGTCGAGTTATGGTCCCGCGTTAAACAAAGTCGTTCGTTGACTGTTTCACTGTACCATTTCTACTCCACCCTGTTCCATGCTGTTTTTCCCACCCGTCACCCAGGAGCAGATCTTCATGGAGAATGTGGGCGCAGTGAAACAGCTTTGTAAGCTGACGGACAACCTGGAGAACCGGATCCAGGAACTGGAGGTGTGGAACACCAGACTGGCCAAGCTGAAGAACATAGGCAGCCTAAGATCCGGCAGCAGCAGCAAAGGGTAATATTACCTTGCCACCAGGGGGTGCTATTTGCTATGGATTATTTCAGGCATTTTCCATCAAAGGTCCCTTGCCCTTCAGTTTTGCTTTGGAGACAGGGATTTTCTTTGGTGACCTACGCATACGTAATTATCTACCAATGAAATTATGTTTTTTTAAGTCACACACTTAAGTGCTTTTGTACATCATGTCCATGGCGAAGACAAACGGGAAGGCCTGAGGAAGGATTAGCTCTGGATGTGTTGCGTAAAATGTCAGTTTATGACCAAAGTCAGTCTGCTATCAGGGGATGATCAACACATTATCTATATAGCAAAACTGCCTTATGCCTCCTGCTCTGTGCCTTTGGTACTGGAAAGGTGGAGTAATGGCTGTAGTTTATTGACCCGACGCCATGGAACGACTGAGTTTGTACTTGAATAGACCACACATATGGGGTTGTCCATCTGCAATAGATTGGATTGTACTTGACAAGATTACTTATCCGGTTTAATGAAAACACGTGTTGTGTAACACAGGAAAATCAACAGAAACAACGGCGATCCATCGCCGCCCTCATCATCACCACCACCGCAGAAGACTACCACACTTAAATCTGGCAAGGTGAGTCAAAACTGCAGAATTATTCATCTCTAACAAAAGTTTCTAAAAACGTCTTGTTCAAATGAATAGGCTACTACAATAAATCCTCTTGATATGTTTTCTCCTTTAGGCAAAGTTCCAAACGAAGTACAGTCACTGCTTACAGCACAAGTTCTTCCAATTTAGCATCATCATTCTGGTATCAGTAATGGCTTTCTGGTAAGACTGCCTGTTACAAGGGAAGAGTCTACATTATATTTGTTTAATTGCCAAACAGAAAGTCTGTGCTACTTTATTCAAAAATCCATTCTGGTACAACATACCTCCAACAAAGTGGTTTTATAAGCACGTGATGTTTTTATCGTTAAAAAGACGATAAAAACGTTTTATTTGAAAATACTTTCTGGTGCAACATTCGTCTAGCACTGTGATTCTGTAAGCACAAGACATTTTTATCATTAAAAATACATTAGACAGTTCCCTTTCAAATTCTTTTTTCTCAGTTGGCTCCTCCTGGAAACCCCCAGCTGTTCAGTGTAGAGGTATTCTAGAGCTAGCACGACTGAACCTTAGCTGGTTGACCACTTGTAAAATAATATTCAGGCCCTTGACTTTTTGTATTCAGTTGAGCTAGTTCAGGGCTAAAGCTAGTTTGTGATACATATGGGAGGTCCACAGAATCGGTTTGCGAGCACATCTCTTATTTAATCTTGATCGAATTAAGTGAATTGTATCAACTGTGAGATCTCAAGTCGACTCTAAGGTCAGATGAGGAGGATGTGACTCTGTAGAAACATTGGTGAGGCAGAAGTGTAGTATCCCTAACTTTATTCATAAACCAACATTTCACATTTTTCACGGTTGGTGAACCTGAATAGTAAGGCCCCATTTATGTTGTCTAGTATGTTAAGTTTATGAATGTGTCATGTGTGAATTATGAATGCTTCATGATGTCTTTATGTCAATTTCACAGTTCAATTGCCATCACAGCACTTTACATGCTGACTCTGAGGGAAGATGCCAACATAGTCCCTGGACGCCCGTAAGAAACACAACTAAACTGGCTTTAGACGTTACTGTAGCAATCGTTTCAATACTAAGTACATGGTGACAAGAGCCCTTCTGAAACAAAAACTTGCACTGTCATCTGTGACAATGTTATCCAGAACATGTGAGATGATGTGATGATGATGTTATTGTTTTATTTTGCAGGAACATCACTGTCTCTCCTCTCCACACCACAACATCCCTGTCGACATCAGGTAAGCAGCATGACTCCTGTTCTGATTAAGGCCTACTATTTGCCATAATAACATTGTCACATCCTGTGAAGAAGTCGAATTTAGAGAAGAACAACCTTCTTCTTTAAGTTCTACCTCTTTGATCACCCCATTGAAATGATAAAGCTTCTGCAAAAACACACTGTTTTTAGAAAATGTCCTCACTGTGTCTCAGACAAATAACCACCAATTACAGTCAAAATGAGGTTTAGCTGTGCAGCAGGTCCTTTGTTTGTTTCAATGGGCTAGAATCGGTTGTTCCTCTTATTTTGTCTTCTTTACCATTATTTGATTGCAAGGTGGGAACTGTTCAGCTGGAAGGAGATATCAGGTGGATGGTCACATAACTGTTGATCCCCATATGTTTACAATTTTTAGACTGGATAGCCAGGCTAGTAGAATACAATTTTTACCCCACCGGATCCAAAATATTTCTCATACAATATTTATTATCCCTGCATAGCCCAGCTCTGACTGGTCGTTTAGCCACAAATAGCATTAGCCCATCTCTGACTGGTCGTTTAGCCAGAAATAGCATTAACCCAGCTCTGACTGGTTATTTCGCTAGAAATAGCATTAGCCCAGCTCTGACTGGTCGTTTAACCACAAATAGCATTAGCCCATCTCTGACTGGTCGTTTAGCCAGAAATAGCATTAGCCCAGCTCTGACTGGTCATTTCGCTAGAAATAGCATTAGCCCAGCTCTGACTGGTCGTTTAGCAGGAAATATCATTAGCCCAGCTCTGACTGGTCGTTTAGCCAGAAAAACCATTACCCTGCTCTGACTGGTCGTTAAGCCAGAAATATTACTTATTATCTGTTAAGCCAGAAATATTGCTTACTATATACATACTTATTACTTTGTTTGTGATTTTTTTTTTATTTATGTAGTGAGACCAACACCAACCCCTGGCCCATGGCCCCCTGATGTGAACTTCTGTAGCCTGCTATACTGCAACGAGGTGTTCTGCTGTCCTGCTACAGACACCACGGATAATCCAACCATCACATCTCCTGCGCTGTTCTCTGTACCAAGGCTGCGCCACATCCCGGACTCTCTAATAGGTGAGCTACTCTAGATAGGATTCATTTCTTAATTCATGTTAGCTTACCGTTCAGTAACCTTGAATGATGCTATCAGCTTTACAACCCCATTTCCAAAAACATTGGGATGCTGTGTAAAATGTAAAGAAAAACAGAATGCAATGATGTGCAAATCCTTTAAACCCTATATTCAATAGAATAGTACAAAGACAACATATCAAATGTTGAAACTGAGAAATGTTATTGTTACATGAAAAATATATGCCCACTTTGAATTTGATGCCAGCAACACATTTCAAAAAAGATGGGACATAGGCAACAAAAGACTGGAAAAGTTGTGTAATGCTAAAAAAAACCTGGTGGAACATCTCACAACTAATTAGGTTAATTGGCAACAGGTCACTAACATGATTGGGAATAAAGAACATCCCAGAGAGGATAAGTGTTTCAGAAGTAAAGATGGGGAGGGGTTCACCACTCTGTGAATGACTACACAGGCAAATAGTGCAACAATTTAAGAATAACGTTTCTCAGTGTAAAATTGCAAAGAGTTTGGGGATCTCATAACTTACCTTTACATAAAATCATTAAAAGATTCAGAGAATCCGGAGAAATCTCTGTACGCCATAGACAAGGCCAAAAATCAATATTGTATGGCCCTGATCTTCGGGCTCTCAGGTGGCACTGCATTAAAAACAGACAGGATTCTGTAGTGGACATCACTGCATGGGCTCACCAACACTTATGAAAAACATTGTCGCTGCATCCACAAATGCAAGTTAAAACTATACTATGCAAAGAAGAAATTGGTGTGAACATGATTGCAGAAATGCTGCTGCCTTCTCTGGGCCTGAGCTCATTTAAGATGAACTGAGGCAAAGTGGAAAACTGTCCTGTGGTCTGACAAATCACAATTTGAATTTTTTTGGGGGAATCATGGACGCCGTGTCCTCCGTACTAAAGCGAGGATGGACCATCTGGCTTGTTATCAGTGCACAGTTCAAAAGCCAACATCTGTCATGGTATGGTGGTGCATTAGCGCACATGGCATGAGTGACTTGCACATCTGTGATGTATGGGGGTGCATTAGTGCACATGGCATGAGTGACTTGCACGTCTGTGATGGTATGGGGGTGCATTAACGCACATGGCATGAGTGACTTGCACATCTGTGATGGTATGGGGGTGCATTAGCGCACATGGCATGAGTGACTTGCACATCTGTGAAGGTATGGGGGTGCATTAGCGCACATGGCATGAGTGACTTGCACATCTGTGATGGTATGGGGGTGCATTAGCGCACATGGCATGAGTGACTTGCACAACTGTGATGGTATGGGGGTGCATTAGCGCACATGGCATGAGTGACTTGCACATCTGTGATGGTATGGGGGTGCATTAGCGCACATGGCATGAGTGACTTGCACATCTGTGATGGTGGCTTTTGAACGTAGTAAACATGTCCGGGTGCTAAACTGGCCTGCCTGCAGTCCAGACCTGTCACCCATTGAAAACATTTGGCGCATTATGAAACGCAAAATACGACAAAAGAGACCCCGAACTGTTGAGCAGCTGAAATCCTATATCAAGCAAGAATGGGAAAATATTTCCCTTTCAAAACTACAGCAATTGGTCTCCTCAGTTCCTAAATGCTTACAGAGTATTGTTAAAAGAAGATGTGATGCAACACAGTGGTAAAGAAGCCCCTGTCCCAACTTTTTTTTAATATGTTCCTGGCATCAAATTCAAAATGGGCATTTTTCAACATTTGATATGTTGTCTCTGTACTATTTTCAATTAAATATGGGGATAAATGAATTGCACATGATTGCATTCTGTTTTTATTTGCATTTTACGCAATGTCCCAACATTTCTGGGAACAGGGTTATACAAATTATGTTGTTAATGCGTCAAAATTGTCCTGATTGTGTAATAATTATACTTTTTTGTTCCAATTCTGTCTTAGATAGGAGAAAAGACAAATTCAGCAAGAAAATCAAAGGTGCTGGAGATTGTAAGTCATATTAATTGTACATTTACCTTTTAGTCATTTAGCATACTCTTTTATCCAGAGCAACTTATAGCTTGTGTATTCATCTTAATATTGTCAGGGAGTCTACCATACAAGCTTAAAGGGGAAGCAGGTTCTGCTGTACAAGCTTAAAGGGGAAGCAGGTTCTGCTGTACAAACTTAAAGGGGAAGCAGGTTCTGCTGTACAAGCTTAAAGGGGAAGCAGGTTCTGCTGTGCAAGCTTAAAGGGGAAGCAGGTTCTGCTGTAAAAGCTTAAAGGGGAAGCAGCGTCTGCTGTACAAGCTTAAAGGGGAAGCAGGTTCTGCTGTACAAGCTTAAAGGGGAAGCAGCTTCTGCTGTACAAGCTTAAAGGGGAAGCAGGTTCTGCTGTACAAGCTTAAAGGGGAAGCAGCTTCTGCTGTACAAGCTTAAAGGGGAAGCAGGTTCTGCTGTACAAGCTTAAAGGGGAAGCAGTTTCTGCTGTATAAGCTTAAAGGGGAAGCAGGTTCTGCTGTACAAGCTTAAAGGAGAAGCAGGTTCTGCTGTAGAAGCTTAAAGGGGAAGCAGGTTCTGCTGTAGAAGCTTAAAAGGGAAGCAGGTTCCACCATTGGGGTGCGATGACAGAGAAGAGCCTTGACTGGGCTGAGCAGGAGTTGCCTTCCCATAGGGATTTGACTGCCAGGAGACCAGATGTGAGAATGAAGACCTCTGTTTTGACGGCAGGGTTTGAGCATAGCCTTCAGGCAGGGAGAAGCATTTCCCGTTGCCGCTCCTTAGTCGTGACATGGGAGAAATTGGGAAGGCTGAACACCACAGAGGTCAAGTAAGGGAAGGTCTCCAAAGACCGGTTGGAGACCGAGGTTGGGGTTGGGGCTGAGGTTAGCGGTGGGGCTGAGGTTGGGGCCAAGGTTGGGGGTGGGGCCCAGGTTGTCAGAGATTTCATCTTGAGACAGTGGAGGTTCATGTGCCACATTCTGCGTGTGAGTGATCAATGCACTTTTTTACAAAGTGGTTCAGAATGGGGGGTGAGTGGCTGTTCTGCCTTTAAATGGGCGGTATTGGGGTGTTGATCCGCCCCAAAAAAAACGTAACTGGGGGGAGTTTCCACAACCATCACTGAGATCATGTTGTTTCACTGTTCTAACTTCAGGGAAAAACACAACAATAAAGTCCTTTGTCATCAAAGAAACCCAGCAGATCATTGACTATCAGTACTGTGAACGGGGAAACTGTGGGTATGTATTCAACCCGTTTGAACAAATTTGTCTTATTATGCTCAGAATGTACAGCAAATCCGACACTTACCGGAGTGTTTTGTGTTTCCGTTTAGGCCCGGGAACTTCTCTTTCCAAATCCCCATCAGCAAGTTTGTCCCAACTAACATGCGCATCACCGTCCAGATGAAGTGAGTAGCCGGGGCTTGAGACCACACTCTCAGGAAGTAAGGATTCTGAAGGGGTTCTTTGTGGGAGAACCCTTTGCAGAACGCTTCTGGGTTCTAGGTAGATCCCATTGGGGTTCTGTGTAGATCCCTCTTTGAAAAGTTGAAGTCCTGTTTTTCCTGAGAGTGTAGCTGTTAAGAATTTACTCCGCCATGTATTCTAGTCTGTATCTGCCCAGACATTCAGTCCACACTGGGCGGATTATATTATAGGCAGACTGTGGGGGAAAGTGTGAGTATAAAGTTTTGTCTGAGTCAGACATTAGACCCCAGTCTGTCTTAGGGCCCCCAAAGTTTGACCTGAAGGGGCACCTTGCTGTTATTATTATTATTAAACCTTTATTTCAACAAGGAACACAGACTGAGACCAAGGTCTCTTTTACAGCTGGGCCCTGTGTATACATGTTTACATATACAGTTTAAGTTCAATTATTAAAAAGTACAGAAAAAACAAGACATTCAATGATTAACAAATTACATAAAACAGACAAAACAAAACGATCACAAATGACAGCACAAAACAAGTAAAATATAAAATATACAAAAAAAAAGAAAATACTGTTCATGATAAGGAGTTGTCACAAAGCTCTTGTTACTTGTGCTGTGGATTTGCTGTTAAGTAACGTAACTGACCACTAGAGGCCTCTTCTCATTCACTCCAGCACTATTGAGCTGCTGGTTGTTCACCTGTGTCATTTCGAAAGGACAGAATGCTCTGCCATTAAGGACCGGGATCAAACCAACGAAGAATACCCCTTCATGAATACACAGGTAGAACCACAGGACACCGTTCACAGAAATGAGTATAGAAAATACATCAGAAGCGTGTCACCACAGTAACGTCTCTCTTTCCCTCTCCCTCTCAATCTCTGTCTCTCCAGGGTTTAATCCACGAATGGCCTCTCCCGGTGTCTCCATTCTACAGGAGCTGCTACCACTTCCGTTCTGCGGTGGCTGTGAGAGCTATACATATTCATGATCTGTTTTTGAACACTGTCCATTTACGTGCGGGAGGCGGGGTTGTGGTAGGGAAATGAATGGCCCATTCTGACAACCCCGGTCAACACCGCAGTTACATAACAAACACAAGCACCACGTCTTCATGTCGTTGTGAAACACGAATCGTAAATGGTGACAGCAGTGGACATGTAATCCACAACTGTCACATGGCAACTTGATGTCGCTCCTTCACCAGATGTCTTAATGCTTACGACATCCTTACAATCAAATCTATGTATGTATTAATAACTACTGTTTTTTTCTAGGGCCAGGCAGATTGCAATACCGATCGTGGCTTCATGGGGGCGCTGTTCACAGACTACCACTTCAACTTCTACCGCAGATGTGAGTGAGGAAGAAGACTTCGCGTTGTGCCAGCGTTGCCATGGCAGTGTCCAATAACGCGTGTTGATGGATTACATCGTGATGTAATAATGTGTCCACTTGGGATACGTTTTTTTCTATTCCATTTCCTGATTGGAGATCAGACTGTTGTGTAAGAGCATATTTATTGATACACAATAGCAGGTGGTTAAAGTGGTTTGATTCACTTTTATCTTGTGACAATTCTTGCACTATGTGAAAAGGAATTGTAATAGAACAGGATAGGATCATATTATTTAGTAGGAGGTAATAACATGTAACAGGTTATCGATTACTCTTTAAACAATGAATTGATCATGTCACACTGCTGGCCCACAGACAGCCTGAGAATAATACTTATATACAGCACCGTATAGTCAGCTGGCCATTTTATTTCAGAACGTAAAAAAAGTACCCAGTGCCGCTGCATGATTTCCTACTAATTACCAGATAGTCCCTGTCGGGAAATGTAAAATAAAGAACTGAATTCTCTGTTGTGTCGCAGATGTTTCCATCCAGGGTAAATGTGACCATTCAGATGCAAATCCAGAATTTCTTCTGTAGCCTAGAGGACAAAAATACACACCAACACAGCTGTTTAGCAAATGGCTAGCGGGTGTTTGTGCCAGAATGTGATCCCTGCCTCCTTTGACGTCATCCACGCTAAAAAAACAGAGGGATCGTTGTCACCTGGGACAGAAATGACCCACACTGTGTTCCGACGCTTCTGACGCGAATCCTTCACAATTTAATTCATCTGAAATCCATGCCAACAGGGGAACAGAGGGAAGTGTTTGTCCAGTGTACGGCCTTCATTGTGTGTGTGTGTGTGTGTGTGTGTGTGTGTGTAAGTCTTGGTACTTTATCGTCCATCTGGTATCCTGTGTGTGTGTTTGTGTGTGTATGTGTGTATGTGTGTGTGTGTGTGTGTGTGTGTGTGTCAGCATGTGCTAGAATTCATGAATGAATTCTAGATTCAAGGAGTGTCCACAGTTATCCATCTGTCCTTTTGGTACAGACACAGCTCTCAGAAGTCCACCATAGATTTAGATCTGATCCGACCACACACATACGCGCTCTCACTCTCTTCCGTACTTTGATGCTGCTGTGACAAAGGACTTCTGGGAGGACAGACGGCAAAGATCCCAGCCCTCTACTGTAATTCAGACGTCAGACACTCTATCCCCCATCTCTGCCCCTCTCTTCATTTACTCTGCCTCCCATTTCTTTCTCTATCCCCCTATATCTCGCCCTTTCTCTGTCTCTTTCAAATCGTTGTCTTTCTCCCCATTTTCTCTCTCTTTTTCTGTCTCTCCCCAATTACCCTCTGTAGCTCTCTCTGCTAGTCTTTCTGTTTCCCTATTGCTTTTCAACAGAACCCCTGAACCGTAAAGTGTAAAAAATTAAAAAAATAAAATTAAAAAAATTTACTGAAACATTCTACGTTCAATAAAACTTTTTATTTTTATTGAATAAAACCTTTTATTGAAAAAAATTAAAAAGCAAATCACATGTCTTTCTACTTTAAACAACCATTTTGTGAATCTAGGCAGGTGAACGACTGGCGGATTTGTTTAATTGTGGGTACAGCATTCCAGACAGCTTTTCTGCCAAAAAAAGGAACCAGAGCGCTATTTAAATTAGAAGTCCTGGAGCTCCGTTCTGGACAGCTTCGGCCCAAGTTGAGCACTGACCGCACCAACATGTTTTAAGCTGAAACCTTTCACCAACAAAGGGTTCTACCTGGAAACTCATAGGGTTCTACTATGGGGACAAAAAAAGAGAGCTGATAACCAAGACCCGAAAGGCTTCTGTAAAAATCAACTGTCTATCTGTACCATCAAGAGCTCCACCCAACAACTCCATCCTTCAACAAGTCTTTGCCCATTTCTCAGGAACAGATTTGGGTTGGCCTGACATTCCTTTCTTAGTTCTCTGCAGTGTTATTGTAGACGGCTCTGGTTACACCACGTGCGCGCGCGCATGCACTACACACCTGACTGAATCACTTTGAGGCGGAAAAGAGGGGGCTGGTCTGATGTGGTGATAATTGGAGGAGGGATGGATGGTGAGAGAGGGAAGTGATTATGATGGGCGGATTAGAGATGTCAGACAGGACCATCCAGTACGGGTTAATTCCGTTGTCCCGTATCATCTGTCGATGTTGTATTCCTTTATTCATTTGTTTTTTCATTAATCATTCAATTAATTCACTCAATCAACCCTGAGACAAAACGTCTATCTACAGACACGACGACATCCGGTCCACGCAACTAACACACAGAGTAAAACACATCGACAGGCAACACCCCGTGTGTGGGTGTGTATTTGTCTCATGTCTTATTCACGCACAACCCAAGCAACATTCAGAAAGACTAATTAGGCGACAGTTGACGGCGTAGAGAATGGCGGTAAAGGAAGGACAGTGACTGTACCCAGGACAGAGGGAAAAAGATCTTTCTGCTCCACTTGGAGTAATGGAAACTGTAGAAGAGATGGATGCATTATTGAAGAATAGGCGAAGCACTGGTTGGGCGGAAGGGCAACTTGTAGCAAGGCTGTGGCTGTCAGGAAAGAGTTGGTCTGAGATGGTTGGACTAGGCTGGAGCAGGGATGCCTGACTGGTGCCCTTGAGACCACCTGCCAGCTGTGTCGCGGCAAGAGTCGGAGATGGATGCGAAGGTGAGTTACTGCCACAGAGAACATTTAAGAAATTGGCGAATGGAACATTAAATGGTGTAACTATGGCACTAATGCACAAAGAGCCAATCACAGGGAGATGTATGTTGTCATAATCAACATGTTGGTTTTTGTTGCACATTTTCCGTAGAAAGCATTTCCGCGATGCTAAATAGATGAGATGTACCGCTAAATGTGTTTAGTCACTTTCACAGAATTTTTGTACATAGAATTCTTTGAAATTATAACGGACAACCAGAACGGCCACTTAGAATTTGTTTTTGCAAATGTATGATGAATAAAGATCTCTACTGATTCCTGCAATCCATATGGGAATAGAGAGTAATGTTACAATGAAGATGAGTTGACACACTGGAAGAACGGGTTTATTAATCCGTTTTTGTATTGTTCGGAAAAAGATGGTGGACTGGAAAAAGAAAAGTGTGGACTTGGCTAGTTCAGATGTGTTTAAGAAGAATATTAATATCTGAAAATACCAAAATACTTGGATTATTATATGAAGCATCTCAATATAAAACAAATGTCACAATATTCAGTGGCGTAACTACATCATCATGGGACCCTGTGCAAGGTTTACTTGCCCCTTTGCCAAAATGTGCATTAGATCCTGAGCTCAGGTAGCTCAGGGCTCACCATAAACAATGTGAACGATTGTAGAGAGGACTGGTGTGCCACAACATGCAGAGCTCTGTCTGCAAACATCTGTCACACACAGGTGTACCAAACACCAGTACCAGACACCAGTACCAAACACCAGTACCAGACACCAGTACCAAACACCAGTACCAGACACCAGCGTGATGATTACAGCTATGTTGATCGGAGTGGTAAAACAAGTTCTCACTAGCTCTCTCACCTGCCTCCCTCCGAGGGTCCCATGTGTCTTCTAACATAGCTCACTGAAAAGACAACTTCTGACTTGCACACTGGAAATGGACAAAACTCCTGGTGGCTGGCTCGTTTATCTCTGTAGGAAATGCCTATCTGGGTTGTTTGCCCCAGTCCCCTTCTCTCCTGATTTTTCTTTGGCAGGAGCTGGTGGATCTGACATCAGGGCTTCACCTTACACAGAATCAGGGGAAGAAGGATGTGATAGAAAGGTAAGGGTTTCAGGTGACTCCTATACTTTCGATTCCTCTCTCCCCTGGCTGTCACATCCCCCCTCCCCACAGTCTGAGCCTGGCTGTCACACCCCCCCTCCCCACAGTCTGAGCCTGGCTGTCACATCCCCCCTCCCCAC
>JACXGI010002728.1:0-11484 GCA_016801175.1 Esox masquinongy | reverse complement strand
GGACTGTGCAAACAACCACAGGCAAACACACACACACACTGCCTCTGCATATATCTTTGGCGGATGCCCTACGAAGTGAAGTTTTTATTTGAACTGAGCAATTGCCAGGCGCCCCTGAGCTGGAGGCTCTCTGCAGTCTAATGGTGTGATGACCTCACTTTAATAGTGGCCGTGTGGTTACTTTGTCATGAGCTGCTGCTGCTTTAACAGAGGGCCTCCTTACCTTTCACTGTGCAGCTTAAACTGCCAGCTCTGCTTCCCAAATGACATGCTAGACCCTATGTAGAGCCCTGCGGTGGGGGGGTCTAGTCAAACGTAGTGGACTACGTAGGGCATGGAGAGCCTTTTGGGATACGATTTTGTCGTAAATTTTTTTTTTTAAAACACCAAGCTTTCTTGCACTGACACCGCGATGAAGTCACCCGCACGCATACAGCTGCCCGGAGGATTAACTGAAATGTCGGTAAAAATGGCCTGATTTCAGCCGCTGGAGAGGCTGCCACTTAGGGTACGGCCGTGGATTGATATCAAATGCTTCGTTTCAGGTGAGAGGTTTGTGGGCCACTTCAGGCTACACGCCTCCGGTGTTGTTTCCACACGGTAACACGACCCTTGGTGCTCCATCACACTTGTGTTTGGACGAATCTGTAAAGTAAGCTCCCTAAGTCGATCCCAACGTGAGCTTGTTCGTCCTTGCCAAGGCGTGTGTGCTTGTGTGTGCTGATATATCCTGAACCTGACAAGGCTACACCTTTATCAGATCTCTCCTCTCGTAACGGAAGGGCTTGAGTTAATTATCTACTGTTACTAATGATGATTACTCAGATTTTCCGTGGCAACCGAAGCGCAGCCGCAACTCCTTCAGGCGAGGGATCCGTTACTTAGTCAAAGGCTCAATGTTCACTAAACAAATCTGTTTCGAAAACAGCCCACAGTCGGGTGGAAGAAATGTGAAATTGGTTGATTTCACAGTTCCTGTCATTTGTGCAGCCACTGCGTCTGTCAGTCAATCTGTTGACGTTGTATTGAAAAATGCCGAAACTAGAATCTGGTGGTCTGCTCCGTGCTGCGCCACCCGCGAGGTACATGTCGGACGTTTGTACGCACGTGGAAATTACAAAAATTAGACATTTGTACGTGGAAATCAAACCTTAAATACACCGTAACCTGTGTTTGCTTTCGCTACAGTGCATGGAACATCCCTGGGGAAAAATAATTAGCCTAATGAAATTAAAATACATACTGAATAATTTAAATTATGGCATTCCCCTTTTCCAGGACACGTGTTTTAATGCCCATGGATAACGCTGCTCGGATGCAAGGCAAAGATGGGGAATATCCAGCCAAGTTCGCTCTTTATGAGCACCAGAGGACAGTGGAGGACAACAGGCGTCTACTCGAAAAGGTGACGTGTCGGAAACTGCAGTCTTCCATTTTGAACGGAGATTACACATGAGAAGTCCTCGTCAGAAACGAAATCATGGAGTCTCCCTCACGAACTTATTTTCCTGTGGTGAATGGGTTGCGGGAAAGAGAGGGGGAGAGGGAGATAGATGGAGAAATAATGAGAGAGGGAGGCTCAAATTGAACATCACACAGCTGACTGATGTGTGAGATGAGATGCAATGGGGCCAGGAGTGAGTGAGTGAGTAGTGTGTGTGTGTGTGTGTGTGTGTGTGTGTGCGTGCGCGTGCGTGTGTGTACACGTGCGTGTGCCGTGTACCTGCGCCGTGTACCTGCAAGCCTGCATATGCATGGTTTTGTTCCTGTGTGTGTGTGTGATGAGACCGCTAGTCAGTCAGTCAGTCTTTGGCCTTGCAGCGATGACATCTTCACAGCAATCAGATCACAGCAGGTTGCCGCTGAGGGGCGTCTGAAGTGATTGCGATCATCTCTCCTTTCAGCCATGCTAAAGGCAGCCTGTGTCCCTTAAAATGAACAGAGAAATAGGGAGGAACTGAATGAAATCCACAAAATAAACATAACTCTAGATTCGATCCGGCTCCAGGGACCAATGGATGACTTTGAAATGCAAATTAAAATGAGCCCAACATACACAGATCATCAAATGATCTAGTATGAGAAAGAGAGAGAGAGAGGGAGAAAGAGAGAATGCCTCAGTTCTTTCAATACAGTCAGAGCCAAACAGGGTCTGGGCTATGAGTTGGATGACCAGTGTCTTTTGCCTTGTGGTATTGTAAAATATTATGTTCCGGTTTGATATTCATTGAGTGACAGAGAGAGATAGATCAATATAGAAAAGGAGAGAGAAATGTATAATGAATTACACGCTGTGTAGTTAAGTTGCCAGACCAGATGGCCTTTTTGTGCGAGACACATGCTGGTCGCCATGGCTTTGGCCACTGACTACTGTAATGTCAACAAAGACACCCTGTTTGATACAGTATAAATATCATATACTCATTATAGAATGTAGCCACAAAACTCTCTCCCCCTGTGCTGTGTAGCTGGCGCGTATTGAGGAAGAGCTGAGAGATCGTCTTCGTAAAGAGGCAGAGCGACAGAGGATGCTCAGTGTCACACGTCTGGAGGAAAACAGACTACGCTGGAGGAGTCTTTGCTTCCTTCAGCTCAGCCAACGCCTCAAAAGGTACTTATTACGCATACTTCCCACTAGTCAACAGAGGCACTGTAATAAAGAGATTATATTACCGATTTATTACACAGGATTTCTGGTGTTTAATCAATCCCTGGTAGTACTTTGACTTCTCTGTTTATGGTACAAATATTTGTTTTTTTCTGTTTTCGACAGGCCAGTAGTGACTAGCTATTACAAGAATATTCCTATGTACATCTACTGTCTTCCCATTCAGACTGTTGCAAAAAGCAAAGGATATTATAACAAGAGGAAGAAATGGACCCCATGAAAAGAAAAACAGAGGTGGCTGATGGAAGCTTATTTGGGGAGGACAGGCTTATGCGGCTCCGGTAAAAATTGAGAGACCACTGCACCTTTTTCTTTCCTTTCCAAAAAAGTCAAAAAGGAAGGTTTTGAGTGAGGAACGGAAGCATTCAATTTGCAGTGGTGTCTTAATTTTAACCCTTCCGTTCCTCACTCAAAACCTTCTTTTTGACTTTTTTGGAAAGGAAAGAAAAAGGTGCAGTGGTTTCCTAATTTTTTCTGGAGGTGTAGTAATGAATGAAACACATCACACTGATGGTTTCCATGCTGGATTCCATAACAGTTTCTCCATTCCAGTCATTATACTCCCCTCACCAGCCTCCTGTGGTCTGGAGGAAAGCAGCATACGGTCTGAGAGTTACTCCGTTTTTCTATCCCAGGACAATCGTTAATTCATCATGTTAGATTTACATTTGTATCAAATTGCAAAAAAAAAGAGTTAAATTATGTAGATGTTCTCTCGCTCTGCTTTAATGTTTCTGACAATGGTATTATCTTTAATGTACATGACTACAAGTTGCCTTGTGACATAGATGTAAAACTATTATATCCTGTTGAAATCATTTGGTTTGTTGTCACAAATGTCTTCTGCTTTTTAACTCATTACAATGGAACCGGCTCTTATAGCGTACCAAATAAAACAATGTTTTTAGAAAACGTCAGGTGCCAAATCCTGTCCTGTGTCAAATTAATCTTCTCTGTTGTGGTTGAATTTGATGCACCTCATCTCACCTTCATGGCCATTCAGGGTGAGTTAATTTCCTCCCAGTGTGGTGAAGCCCAGTTCAAACTTAGAGGAAGCATAGCACAGGGCAGGACTGTGATTGACAGTTTGCTAATCACACAGCCCTCCATCCCTTCATCTCCCTTGCCCAATCCATATTTTCCTTAATTATTACTCCACACTTCTGTTCATCATCCCTCTTTATTCGCCTCCTCCCTCTCTTTCACCACCTCTCCTTTGGCCAGCTCCCGCCCTTCCTTTAAGTCCTCGATGTTGCCATGTTCAAAACACACACAGACACACACAAACTCACATGTGCACAATGCAAACACAAGACAAAAGATGAGTTCTACAACTGCTTTGTAAAATGAACACATAATAACCAGTTAGATATTTTCCAGTGAGTCCGCTCCGCGTGACCACGAGTTCTTTCACACGACTGTGACGGTTCATTTCAGGTGACAGGCTCTGGTCGGTACAGACTTGACTCCATGCCTGGTTGTCGCAATGCTTATCACTCAAACAGTGGGTTGCAAAATGTGTGTCCTCTGAAGGAGAGGTCGACAATGTGATCAATTTAAAAACTTTATTGCGTTCCAAGCAGTACAGTACGTTACCTCTGTGATTGGTTCAGATTTGGTCTGAGGGTTATCAGCTGACTCTATTACCATTGTTTACTCTGATCGACTCTCCCTGTTCAAGCCACGTTCTGGCCCTCTCAGGACCTGGCATCCACTGGTCTACCTGTCATAACATACGGTGTGGCTCGAAGCAATTTGGGCTTCCATGAAAAGTATTATGGAGGTTCAATAAATGATTCGCAGTTTCTCAGAACACACAAGTCTACGTTGGCGTTTATTGGGGAGGGAGACCCTAACTCTACCACAGTCCAATCAATGACAACCTTAGCGTGTCTCACGCAATTTCTTTTCATTCTGTAAATCCGCTTTTTCTAAAACGTCGTAAATTGGTTTAATCATTGCTTAATATTTTGAGGTGAACACTTAAACTACTAAAGTATTTGACGGCTTTTAACTCCGTGTTGGGGTAAGATATGAGGATTAAAGGGGTTCAATATCCATCCAATACCTTGGGCCTTCTACTACCTGTACTGTAAGACATACTAGATCTCAGAAAAATACTCATTAGTTAAATGTTTGAAAACCGTCCCCCAATCTCATCTACTTATCATGCTCACGCACGCTCCTGTGAAGTAATTAATTAATGCTAAATATGTTCGCTCTGGCCGCAAGCAATTACACCGTCTGTACCTAGGCTGGATTCATTTGACACACTCTCTTCCTCTTCTGTTAATCCTTCCCTTCATTCCTCCAGGACCATTGAGGCATGTCCTGGTTGGAAAGAGAGAATAGTATAGGATTTCCCTCTATTGTAATTCTGTTCTGTCAATGCTGCTGGGGTGACCCGAAGCCTGGTCTGTGTAACATTAACAGTAGCCCTGACACGAGGAACGGCCGCTATGTTCTATGGTCAAATGATGAACACTATGAAGGCTCTGTTAACACGGAGTGAATATACGTGGTTAGCTTGTTCAGGAAGACGAATGAATGGGGCACACCAAAAGTTGGGCCATTCATTGATGAATTCCGTTACTGTATATTCTATCTTTCAGTCCATTCTATCCTTCAGTCCTCTTTTGTAAATTGTGCAGGGAGAATGTAAGCCATGATCAATGACGACACACATTGCATGGCATGCAATGTACTGTATCCCTGAAGTACGGGAGCATGCAGCAACCTGACTCGCTATGCAAAATTTACTACGACCTGGCATCTGTCCATGGAAATAGGGAACATGAATTGGAATGAATTAAGGACGTGCTGTGGTATAGGTAATTAAGTTAAGTGCAGAAGAAGTTTAGCTTTGTGGGAAAGAATGCTTTCGAGAATTCGTTAGAAATATATTTCCAATATTCTAAAATGTGATGCATATGATTGGTGGTCAATTATCCTAATTATCCCCATGATCACATGCCTAGTCATAATCATCAACCTCCCTTCTAGACCAGTCACGTACATTCCACATTTGTTTAATGTATTAACAAAGCACTCGGAAGGTGTTTAACTGTAATATTTATCTTTTTGACCGCACCAAATAAAAGTTAATATTTATCAGTATATGTTTTCGTATTCGTCGTTAATATAATATCTATGGCTATCGGTATGTAAAAGAACATTCACGTTTATTGTAGAAGACAAAAATATATAAATATTGGTACATTATATGTAGACACTATTCTTCATTGGCAACAGTAGCAGCAGGATGGCTTTGGAGGTTGAGACAGGGTCAGAGGGTAAAGGCTATACACCCAGCATCCTCGATTGTAGAATACACAGCCATCTTGGATCTGCGAGGAGAAGCGAAATTAATGCGGTGAGTTTTTTCTCTGTTTTTTCCTTCAAAAATGCCCCTTCTATTCCACCGAAGAAGCATTGCATGTCGAACCGTAATTCTTTCGATACCCAGAGATGGCGGTTTAAAAGAAATTTGGCCAGTGTGTGAGGTGTAACCCGAACGGTTGCTTGATCGCTTTTGCTTTTTTGTCTGGGGCTGTACAAATTGAGAGACAGAGAACCCGGGCACATAACAGGCCCGACCTGAACAGCAGCCCTCCCCCTTTTTTGTAGTCAAACAGTTAAACCAAGGTTTGAAAATCGACTGATGCCTTGTTGGAAGCCAGACAGCTAGCTGATTTAGCCCGTTCTTATGGAGATTATTTCGATGCAGGTAACGTTAAAACTGACCGACAGTTTTACTTACTACGTTGTCTTGTTAAATACCGTTAGTAAATTAAATCTAGCTTGCCCGTATTTGGGTTAGCTTGCTGTTTTTCAGCTAGCTAACCTGTCTAGGTAGACTGGTTAGTTAGCTAGCCAAGTAATCTTACAATTTTTCACTGATCCGTTTGACAATCGCAAGTTATTAATGCGTGTTATTGTGTTTTAGTTTAGCTATGTTAACTAAGATCAGTGAACATACTGAGAAGATTGTTCGCTGGCAAGCTTGCTACTACTGTAGCTACTTTGCTAATATCGGTAGAGGCTAGCTAGCTAACGTTAAGTCTGTTAATGTAGCTTTAAGTGTGATTATGTTTACCTAGCTAACTGACTTTGCTCATCTATACTGACGTTTCTATTCGTCCAACTATTTGTTAACTAGCCAGCGAATTTGCTACCAACAGTTGGTTGGCATTGGGTGAACATCAGTTTCTGTAGCTAAATGGCTAGCTAACTACAGTAACAATATCATTACGTTAACTACACTGCTACTCACTGTACTTCTGTAATGTTGCTACTGGACTTTCAAATTGGGAGGGTACTACTGTAACGGTTCGAGTCAACCCAGTTTCATTCAGTCGTTATCAATGAATGTAGATGCTTATCTTACCCTTACTGCGAACCAGCTTAGTAAGCAACACTAAAATTAATAAATGACAGAAAAGTTATTTTCCCATCGCCACCTAATGTCAGTTCACTGGGTAGTCTTCAAGGATCACGGCACCGAGCCGGATTATCACACAGTGCACATTGTCGTGGCCATGAAGATAGCGTAAATTGTTTTGTTAAGCTTTTCACATGTACGTCCTGGGATTGTACATTATTTTGATAAAGGAGGAATGCTCATGACTAAAGAGAAAGGTGTGGAATTAGCTTTGTTGAAATGACATTGTGAAAAACCGTTAAGTGTTGCTAACACATTGAATGTTTTTTAATACAACGTTGCTTTTGTTATGTTTGTTTGAATGACATCAGTTAATATTTAAGGTCTGCTGGAAATCATTAAACTAATGCAGTTTAGCCTTAATGTGTTGGATATTCCCGTGAAGACTAGCTGTTTTTATGTATAATGATTTGGGTTGTTTGAGCCTGTCTGAATCAGCAATTGTCAGACTGTCAGCAATTATAATCGTCGTTGATGTGAAACGTAAGCTTCAGGTACTGATACACTCCAAGTTGTACCCAGTTATGGAAAGACTATTGGTTTTAAATAGGGAACTGTTGCAATTATTGAGGCCTTATGATCTGTGGTGCTCTGCCCCACTACTGAGTTTTCATTATTGCTCCTCTTGAAGATATAAATAAGCCTTGTCTCAAGTAGGTTATTTATGTGACGGGTTGCACTGTTCATTTTGATTGGTGTGTGACTGTGTTGAGGATTTTGTCTATCTCTTTTTAATCCACAACATTTGTGACCCACAGCTGGTAATGGCTTTCAAGTCCCCATCATTTCTCATTAGTCCAAGCATGGTCCCAGATTTGCTGCTGTTGAGTACACAGAGACTCAACTGTATCTGATATGTGTGGGTGAGATACAGACCAAAATTTCAACAAAGCTTTGTGTGTGCACGTGTGTTTCTCTCTGTCTGCGTGTGTGTGCCTCTGTCTGTCTGCGCGTGCGTGCATGTGTCTGAGTGTGCCTCCGTTGGCTGTGCGAGCGCGCGTGCCAGCCTCGGTTGTCTGCGGCTGTGCGTGCGTGCATGTGTCTGAGTGTCCCTCCGTTGGCTGTGTGAGCGCGCGTGCCAGCCTCGGTTGTCTGCGGCTGCGCGCGCGCGCCTGCCTCGGTTGTCTGCGGCTGCGCGCGCGCGCCTGCCTCGGTTGTCTGCGGCTGCGCGCGCGCCTGCCTCGGTTGTCTGCGGCTGCGCGCGCGCGCGCCTGCCTCGGTTGTCTGCGGTTGTCTGTATCCTCGGTTGTCTGTAATTGGCCTGGCCTATTGGTTCAGCCCTCAAATATGGACAGTGCACGTGAATGAGAGAGAGGTCACACCGATTGGTCGAAATCCCTTTGTGGAAAGCAGGGTTTTAGCCTAAACAGGAAGTCACGTAACCACTTTCTCTGTGTGTAATAGCCAATAAAAAAACGTTGATTTTCTGGTGGCCTAAACATCAGGCCTGCTCATTCATTAGAAAATTGAAAGAGGGAACATGAAAGCAACAACATTTTTTTTGGGGGGGGCCCGGTGGTTGTATTTCCTGTTTTGAAAGTGCTGACCCTTGTTTATTTTTCAGCAACTGCTCCAGTTGAACTCCTATGGAATGATTTTAAAGGCTTGTTCAACACTTGCGTCAGAGGCAAGTCTCCCCCCCCCCCCCCCTTCCAATCCTTCCGAAACCGTCAAGTCCCTGCCTCCAATTTCATGGCTGAATTGTGGCTCAAAGCTCATTAGTAGTGCCGCATAGCCGGGTTATGGCCTCGCGGCGTTGGTGGTCGAGGTGCCTAACTGTGGAGGTGTCGTTAACTTGCCCCTAGGTCGGTCGCAATTATTACGTAATTGCCTGATCGTGATTATTTGAGTCAGATCGCAATTATTTATTTACTTTTTGCACAGTATTTTGTTTCCAAAATCATATATTTCCAATCTGAGTGAGGGGTTTTTATGCCAGTGTTAGAAAGTTCTCAACAGATACCACATGAATGACATCCGTTCCCATCAGTCAGGATGTCTAGGGCCTGGGAGCAGAAGAGCGTTTGACAGCTCTGCGGAAAGTTAGGCGCAGATGATTTACTGAAACTTATTTTCTTTTTAATTTCATTGTGTTTGAACCTGGTTTAGAATTGTTTTGCACCAATGCACCGTTATTTGATTTCGCAACATTATTATTTAATAGACAAACGCCTTTCAGTCGCTTATTTGTCGCATCAACTCTGATCGACCAAAGGAAAAAAACACTCAGCGTTTGTCTATTAATGCAGCCTGTGTAAAGTTTACTAATATTGTAAGTCGACTTTTGTCAGTTCCATCCGTATTTCATAATTAGATATTGTGCATTAAAATGCATGGATCGAAATATCTGCTGTCCCATTGCATATTGGGCTTACGTTTGAAAATAAAATAATTTGTCCTTATACATTTGTAACTGAATTAATTAACTGAGCGTTGAAACACGTTTTGCTACGTGAGGAAGGTCATTTCAAATTACTAGGCTATAACATTTGCAGCAGAGCACATCACAATGCGCAGGAAAATATAATTCTTTGCTTTGCGGTTTTGTGAAGAGCGATCGTTAACATTGATTTAGTGATAGTTCCAAAGCCAAACTCCGCTGCACCACTCTGGGCGCATTTTGGTTTTAAGCTAAATGAAAGAGGGGAACCCAATAATTGAGGTGAATTGCCAGATCCACACATCACAAATCTGAAGTACCATCTCTGGATCCAGCACGTGTATTTTTAGGCCTACAATATTATTTGGCTTACACTATAATAGTGGCATACAATTTACAATATAAACAATTAAAACGCAATTATTTGTGCGACAATTAATCGTCAGCCAGAATGTCATAATCGTGACAGCCCTACTCGCCCCTCTCTGATCACGGGTCTACCCCTGCATTTTTTTTTGTCAGTTTTCTCCTAAAGGCTCTGCTCTGTTTTTACATTTGAATAATGTGTAGGAAAGAACCTCGCAACACCTTGGATCTGTAACAGTATGTAAATTGGAACTAAATATTAAATCACAACTTCTTCACACCAGTCACAACTGAAAATCTAATTGATGTTAAATAGGTTTTTGCTTTCTACAGCAGCTTCTCCATTTGCTTCAACCTCTATACAGTGCCATAAAAAAGGAATCCTAAGTATTGAGATTTATCTATATGAACAAAACTTTTACAATACGTTTTTTTTATTGTGTGAACGAGTGAAGATCTTAGTTGCTGCACGCTACCTTCTTAAAGTTACAGGGTACATATTTCTGGCAGATACTGAGGTAACGACGATATCTCGCTCAGTGTGTGTTGGTGTGGAACGAGCCGAGATGTGTGTAGTCTGCACCTACTCCATGTGGACACAGAATCAGAAATTGTTGTTGGGAAGCAACCAAAAACATCTCATGCTGGCTCCAAAACAATTCTACTATCACCAGCAACAGCAGTTGTTTGACTGAGAGCGCCACGTTAGTTACCAGGTAAACAACATTTAGTGAGTTCGTACACCTTCCAGGTCAGTGGTCTGGCCAAAGCGCCATGTACCATGTCTTTCACCTAACGGCGCAGCGGGTGGAACTCACTGCTATTGTGAATCGAAAATGTTATTTCTATTTTGTCTTAATACTATTTGGGTGTAATTGTCTGCTGTACCACAGTTGTAGTGTAGAAAGTGTGTCAGTGTGAATAAAGCCACCATATACTCCCTGGTGGAAGCTTTAAACCGGTGATTCCACAGTAAAGGGGGCTTGGTGTACAGGAGCGGAGTACGGATTGTGCCGTACTAACCTTGTTAACCTGGAAGTAGCATTTTTGTGAATGCTTCTCTCTTCCGGTTTTACAGCTGTGCGGGCTGCTGTTGGCGATTGTGAGCTTAATTTTGCTGAAGGAAGAAATCGGCATCCTTCTTCTCAATGGTAAACACTTGATCCAACCCATCTGTTCCACTCCAAGTGTGTCTGTAAAGAAAGAAACTTGAAAGATTCCCGCTTCTCTGTGCTTTTTAGTATCAGGGCAAGACAAGCAAACTCAGTGCAGATTTACTCACTTTCGGTATTTTTTATATTTATATGCGGACATGCAGAGCCTAGGTGCCTTCCCAGTCCTCTCCAGTGATATGCTCTTTTCTGTTTTCTTTCTCTGCCTCCAGAGGGGAATGCTTTTGATGTTGTCGCCTGGTGTTAACAAACAGCTGTTACTCTCCTGCGCTGTGCTGTTGTGCTCTTGTGACCCAGATTCTAAAACGTGTCTAACTGAACGGAAACACAACTGTGGCACATCTCTACAGTCTTAGGTCAGCAGATCTCTTCGTTTTGTTTTGCTACATTACGTTTATTTAAAAATGTTTCATTGATCTCCTGGCAATGTCTTTACATTGGCCTCCGGGCTGTGTCT